>WHYT01016833.1:549347-562388 GCA_009806455.1 Tetrax tetrax | reverse complement strand
GGCGGCGGTCGGGTGCCTGCCCTGCCTGATGCCTTTATGGCGGTGCGGTGAGCAGGAGCTGCGGGGTGGGAAATAAAACGTCGCTGCCGCCGCGCTGTGTCTTGCGGGTGAGGTACGGCTCTCTGGCATCTTCTGAGTGTGGAAGCTGTTCGCTAAAATCGGGAGAAACTGCGTGTAATAGTTGTAATTCTGACTTAGTAACTTCTGTGTCAATAACTGCATGTAATAGTTGTAATTCTGTATTTGAGAATGCTAAATCAGTATTTTGCTGGTTAATAAGTTGTTTGGTATTCAGTTATTACTGCAAATGACTTGGAGAAGTGGTGTAACAAAGTATTTTCTGACTGTAATAGGAAGTACTAATAAGCAATTTTATTTGGAAAGTATATTTTATGTTATGCAAAATGCAACTTCCTATGCATAATGCGTACGTAACTAATTTCTACATTGCATGTATTCTTTAAATTCAGTTATCAAAGCACCTGTTATTAAATAGTAATTTTTTGCTATTTTAAAAGTACTGTTGGTCTAATATGCTCGGCTCTGGCATACATGAATAATCCTTCTCAGATTATTTTATTTCTCACCACTTCATTTGTTTCAGGATCAACTCTTGTGTAAATTGAAAATATTTTCTTAAGGATCTGTAAGAGGACCACTTTTAATAGATACTTACCACATAGATATTCTTAGTAACTTCCTGCACTGATAGCTGAATATGTGACATAAACCAAAACAAAATCAGAGGTGAATAAAAATTGTGTTTTAGCTCGTCCAAGCTAGTGTCCTGGGTCTGATCAAAAGCAAGCTGAGTTCTCTGTGTAAACTGGAGTTGATTTTACAGGAGAATTAGAGGAACTTTGGATGTGTTAGATCTTCATTTTGATCCTGTTCCAACGGTGTAGTTTTTTATGTACATATCAATGACTGTTGCTCTATGCATCCGTAAAATTTCAATTAATACTGCCTCAGCTGCCTAAAGGTCTGATGAGATGCCTTTTAGCACTTTGATTGCTTTTTCATACATTATTGCCCCTGCATTTGGGATTTGGATGTTACATGACCATGGTGGAAAGTAACTACAAAAGGTAATAATCTTTTGTGTATCTATCTATTAAAATCGTAGTTTCTTCATTTTTATGCAACATTTGGAGACCTTCCACTAGGATTTTTATGTCAGCAGCTGAGGAGAGCAGTGGTTCAGAGGCATATGAGAGAGATAAAATAATCTGAGTATTGATAGATTTATTATCCACAGAGTTACTGCTGAAACAAACATATCGTTGCTGTGTATGATGGGATGTGACAGAGTTTTATGTTACAGTTGCTAATATTCTAATATTTAAATTCTAAATTTAACCCAGTCTGCAAAATACTTTTTAGAAGCTTCTAATCACGTAATGTGGCACTAATATTAATAATACCTGTTTGTCCTTTTAAGATGAATGAAGAAAATACTTCCTATGAAGAGTAAAAGTACTTGATTGTGGGAAAACTTTTCAAGCACTTCTAATTTCAAAGCAGGAGAAAAGTATGAAGAAACAATCCATCTGACTGCCTCAGCATCTCACACAGAACACAAAATGGCTCTTCAGAAAAAAACTGTTGCTGGTTTCTTGGAGGAATGGTGTTTGGAGGAACCACTGTTCGGTTGCAGATGGCACCAGAATGTTAGGAAAAAACTGAGACTGATACGAATTATAGGGCTTCTTGTCAGTGTAGTGGCCATTAGTACTTTCTCTCTTTCAGTTAGTGCCTTTTTCAAGATGGAACCACATAGCATGGCATTGGCCAGCAGTCTAGATAGCCAAAAGCTGGTGCGTGGGCACCAAAGAACTCTGTTGGATTTCATGGAACAGAATGAAAACGACACTCCAGACCAACATGCTTCTATGAAATATGAAGCTGAGCATGACAATGCAACAGATGATCATGCCAAGGGAGAATACCCTGAAGACCTCTTTTCACTTGAGGACAGAAGAAAAGGAGCAGTGATTCTCCATGTAATTGGAATGATTTACATGTTCATAGCCTTAGCCATAGTCTGCGATGAGTTCTTTGTTCCTTCCTTGACTGTCATCACTGAAAAACTGTCCATATCTGATGATGTCGCAGGGGCAACCTTCATGGCTGCTGGTGGGTCAGCCCCAGAACTCTTCACTTCTTTAATAGGAGTGTTTATATCCCACAGCAATGTCGGCATTGGTACAATAGTGGGATCTGCTGTGTTCAATATCTTGTTTGTTATTGGAATGTGTGCTTTATTTTCTAGGGAGATCTTGAACCTTACTTGGTGGCCGCTCTTTCGAGATGTGTCCTTTTACATTGTTGACTTGATCTTGCTAATCATCTTTTTTCTGGATAACTTGATCGTGTGGTGGGAAAGCTTAACACTCCTGACAGCATATTTTTGCTATGTGACTTTCATGAAGTTCAATGTTCAAGTAGAAGAATGGGTGAAGAAGTTTTTAAGCAGGAACAAAGTTGAGAAGGTAACGACAGCAGATGCTGAAGCAAAGGTTGGTCAATTTTTAATTTGCATATACGTAATAATGTCCTTGTAAGTGCTGAGCCCATCTATATCCTAAGGGTCCTAACGTAGTACAGTAAGATAAAAAAGTTCCATGCTTTGCTAAAAGGTCTGTTTGTTTAATTTATGCAATAGGATTGAAAATATAGAAAGTGAGGCAGCCTTCTAGTAAATCAATAGCTTTTAACTCCAGAATGATCCTAGGCACACAGAAAGCAAGAAAAAAATGCCAGCAAAAAGACATGCACCTTTACTCAGCATTCTGGCACATTGATGAGGTCTGAGATATAGCTACTATTTTTTCCCTAAGCTTTTGGATTAAGCAGTAACAGTATCCGAGGAGGATCTTGTGACAAAATTTGGCTTTTTAAAGACTTTTAATGCATTTTCTTCCTCAAAAAAAAAAAGCAAATCACTCAGAACAGTATACAAAGGTATTTTTGTGCATGTTTTTCATCTACTGATGCTGATACACAGTTTAACTTCCCGTTGTAATTAGTGGCAATTACATTAAAAAAATCTCAGGAAAAAAAAATTCTCTGCCACAGTGGCAAAAGGTGGAAATCCTCTGTTTAAGTGGGATGGTTTCCCATTCACGATATTTGCAACTAAACAAACTGATTTTTGGTCTAATACCTGGCCACAAGTAGAGAAGGGAATTTATACAGAGGGCTCAGTGGGTCTTTAGAAATTATTATTGTCTTTTAAACAGCTCTCTTCTTAAAACAGGCTATATTTAAGGGACTTGTGATGCTGAACCCATAAATACTTATGTATGTAGCAGTACGTTACTTAGACATTTCACACTGAAATGGAAATGTCTGGTTTTACATGACAATAGGGTTATTATTCATCAGTAAGGTTTTATTATCAAGTAATTGTTCAGAGGATCAAGGAACTGGTCACTGTTTTATTTCTTTCATTTAATAGCCCTGTATGAGTGGTTCAGAAGAGACGTAATCTGCTCGTGTAAGTGTACAGGTGTATAAACAGGAGGATAGAGAGGCGAAGCGTGTATAACTATAGAGAGGGGCTACTTGCCTGTGACTCACAGGAAAACTGATGATTCTGCCTGTGTGCCTATCCTTGAAGAGAGAGATTGATACTTTAGCAGTATGGAGAGGTGCTTTCAATTTTAGAACAAGCCACAAAAAAGTCCACCAAAAGTAAAAGCAGGAAATTATAAAGTTTTAAATTTTTCTAACCAAATTTAACCCCTCTACACTTACTTGTGATTTTATATTTTCCTTTTTGTTCCCTTCCTTTTCCCAAATCAACATGCTTATCTTCATTTTTCTCAAAATGCATAATTAGGATTTTGTAAGAAAATGAAAAGAAGGGTCAGCACCAACAAAGTATTTGCCCCAATGAATGAAGAGCTTCTTTAACTACATTGGTTGGTTTCTAAAGAATGTAATGTTTCACAGTGCATTGTAAGTACTTTCACAGTTTGTGCTAAATGTGTATAATGATAGGAAGAGACTATGGTATATGAAGCAACCATTTAATGCACCTTCGCCTGGATTTGAAGGAGATGTGAATCTATAACTGATCTTAAATAGGAGTCAATATGAAAGGCAAATGTGTTCGGTTGTCCAGGCTATAGGGTGGAGCGACGTTGAATACAATAACTGTTTGAAGTGCTCTAAATGGACTTCTTGTTAAAAAGATACTTTTAGGAGCACTAATTTATTGTTTGATACATTAATTACGTTTTCTTAGAGTTTATTCATATTACAAGTGCATAGAATTCAGATAGGCATTAAAAAAACCCAGAAAACTGGCTACTTTTTCTTAAAACACAAGCTTTGTATCGTGTATTTCATGAAGATATTTTTCATTAATTAACTTGAAGTTTATCAGAATGATAAAATTATGTATTCATAAATTGAGGGGTAGAGGGGGATGAAAGAAATACTCTAATTTTGTTGCAGTTTAGCTAATGCGTATTTTCTGCTTCCTGGGGAAAATAGCTCCTGAAGGTATCAGACTGTGTATTTGTTCTATGACCCATGCTGTAAAGACAGATTTTTGTATGTTCAGCTAACACTTTGAAATTATAACTCATTATGAATTGTTTTCCTATTCAGTTGAAGAGCATTTAGCCAGATGAATGAACTAGTTTTCCGACGGCAAGGATGTCACAGATAATATTCTTTGAAAAGAATCTCACTGAAGTTATGTATTCATCACCATTATTAGATAATTGGTTTTGTTGCTTTGTAAATTAAAATAAAAAAAAAAAAAAGAAAAAAAACAACTATGGCATGTAGTCCCAAGCCTGACAGAAATGCCTATGATTTTCAGCTTTAAAGTTACTCCTTAAAGCAAAGGATAAAGTGTTTTTGTGGACTGAGACCTAGTGCCTAGTAGTGAATGCGAAGCATGTGGATGCTTATTTTCTAACCAGTTGGGATTATAAGTATTGCAGAAGTGGCTTTTGGTGACAACAGGTGCTTCATTTCTATGTTGTTAGCTATTAGCCTACATAGCTTGCAGTCATCAAGAGTGTGCTATGTCAATGCAAAATAAAATTGTATATAATCAAATTAGTATATCAAATGCAGAATTTGCAAGCTCAGTTGTTTCTAATGGAAACTTTTTCATTCTTTTTTCCCCCATTAGGGCAGAGAATTGCTAGGCAGCACTCTGGAATTTGTGGCTTAGAGTATCTCAAAAGAACTTTATTTCAGGAGCATGTAGAAAATTCTCTTCTTTCCTCTAACTAATACTCCTTTGCCTATCTGTTGTTGATCCTGCTGTTGCCAAATTGGCAAGCGTTCTGCTAAGAAAACGTGCCTGCCATATTTATCTCTAAGACCTTGTGTTGTAATCTGAAAGCAGCTCAACAATGTTGAGAGGTCTAAATAAGGCACCATAAAGCTGGATATTTGGAGGGTTAGGTGGCTTATTACCAAACAAGTATCAAAGAGTAAAAATCTGATCCGATGAAAAACCTCTTGAGATACTAAAATGTACTTTTATGTTCATTTCAGTACTTTAATCATCAGTCATCTTGTAATGTTGAAGAAAGCTTTACATCCTTGAAGACAGTATTTCCCATGAGAAACAGGTCTTAGATACAAAATGATTTTTCTGCTTAGCTGTCATTTGCTCAATTCATTGAGGTGCTAGAATGGATATGTGTCTTTAGGTATCTTTGAGATTCCTTTCTCTCTTCCTCATTTTTAAGAATTAAAGCACTTTTTGGTACTAGAAAATTGTGAATATTCAAACTTAATGATTTTTTTCTGATTTTATTTTCTTTAGTATGTCAGTTACTTGTACACATGTGAATACAGACAGAGTACTCTATGAATTTCATTGTTCTGTTTTCCTTCACAAGCTTTCAAACAAAAGCAGTCTGGGTTCATAAAGGGTACAGGTTGAGGAAATCTGTTAACTTGAATTTTGGCAATGATTTTGTGACACTGATGACAACAGACTACAAGCATTCTGCATTTGGAGTTCATGGGGTGCATTGGCAAGGTCCTGTTTGAATTGTGGATGGTCTCATGCCCCATCTCACCTTCAAGAAAGCCTAACGGCAGTCTGATACTGATGAACTCCAGAGATCACTGTGACAAGGATGGAAAAAAGGCAAGACAGCATGAAAAAAAAAAAAAACAGAATAAAACACATATGGCTAAGTTCTACAATGTAGGGTGGCATATGACATATACTTCACAAGTGACACTGAGCTCTGTGGGCTGCCCTGAATGGGCCCTACAATACCTAGTGTGATCCCACCACCAGATACCTCCAAAAGTCCCCTCCAGCCTAACTTATTCTGTGGCGTAATTTTTACATTGTATGTAGTTGTCCTGCAAAGAACAGATGATTTTTAGGACTGAGAAGGAACATTTTATATTAATTCTGCATCTTCCTCAGCTGAGTGAAGATGTTTAAAAACAGAAGCTTGAAATTGAGTTTAATGGACAGGAAGAGGAAAATGGAAGAAGCTGATATACAGAGTTCTTAAAACTGAGATTTTTTTCAGTCTTTTTTTCATGGTCTGTTCTGGTGAAGGTATGTTGAATATATTAGATCATGGTAAAATATAATGTAAAATTACATTTCAGTTTTGGGTTTTTTTTAATGTAGCGTGGAGATCATTGCAGAAATACTTGAATCTGATTGCTCAGTAAATAACTCAAAACAGTTCTGTTTGGCAACTAGGAGAACAGAATGTGGGTGGCACAGGGATATTGTGCGATGACATCTGTTTCACTGACAGTACCGTTTTAGGTAAATAGCTTATGGTATATACAAGACAGTTACAGTTTTTCTACATTTACAAGAACTGCATTTGGAAAATGAGCTATTTTTACCAACAAGACATAGTTTGACATTATTTTATTGCCAATTTTGTTGTCTTAAGAAACGTGAATAGCTTGTGTGTGATATTTTAAGATCTATACTCCTCTCAAGTGTTGCCACAATGTATTTAATTGCAGTATTTGCTTTCTAAAGGAAAGGTTATTAACAAAATGGTGCTTCCCTCTTGGTGGCTGTATTAACACTGCACATGCATGGTCAGTGTTACAATGTGTGATCTCATATGTGTTTGTTTAAGGAAAAACACAAATTACCTGCATGCATACAGGAAAACCTGGAATCTGCAAAAGGTCAGAATTTGTAGGTGGTTTGAACTCCTGAATAATTCCTTTTCAGAGCTTCTTAAGGTTGAATTCACAGACCCAGTAACTGTAACTCTATCTATATAATAGCCTTTCTTCTCTCGGCACCAACAAAAGATATTTTAAAACGAGTTTCATCGTTCATAGAGAGATTGGAGTCTTATTCAATAGACATTTCACACTTGGTCTACTTGTGAAAGCATGTGTGTGAATACAGAGCTGACCATCTTGCATACCAAAGTATACAAGATGGTTGCATTGTTTTAAGTACAGTTTGGAACATGAGCACCATCACTGCCATTGTACCATGTTTTGTTTTGATAAAAGCCTGGTTTCGTGTTACATTTTATCTGCGTTTTGTGTTACGTTATTATCTCAAAAGCTTTCAGGTTACTCTGGTGTTAGCTTAATGTTACTCCAGTAGCAGTAGCATTTAGTTTATTTGCCTTGAGTATTTCGCATTGTTGATTCAATTTAGGGCTATTACTGACATACCTAAAGGCTGATACTTTATATACGCGACCATTAGTACAATTAAATGGATACTACTCTCGTTTATTTTAGCACCTCTCAGTAATTTATTGACTGCAAATGATTATAGTGGTTTTCACCACTAGAGTCTCTTGGTTTTGCAAGGCAACCCTTGCTAATTGTGCTGGGAAGAGGAAGGCTAAAAGTCAGCCACCTTTAATTAACAGCAAGGGGACAACATATGTATCAATATATTTAAAATAAAAAGTGTATGTAAATAAAAAGAAGTCAGATAATTCTTCTTAGAGGCTGCACAAAACCAGCTATGTTGGCAAATGTTCACCATATTGTATTTCAGAAGAACTACAGGCATTGTTAAATTTATCATGCTTGAAGGTGTACAAAGAGGGGAATATGCAATCCCGAAGTCTGGAGGCTTTACAAATGTTTTTCCTTCTATCATCTCGGTCTTGCATCTTTGGTCCAGATCCTCAACAGGATGTAGGAGCTATAGGAGACTGTAGATGGAATTTCAGTGCCCAGATTGGTATACCCAGCCTCAAAATATCTGCCTGTTTGGGGGTACTTAAACTCTGATGGAGTTTAACTTTTAAACAGAGAACATCTTCAGATGCTGTAGTTTTGCTTCCAGACTTGGTCAGAAACACCAGACCCAGGTGAAGCCGGATGGTACTGCTTTTCCATCTAACCCACGTTCCTCTACTTTTTTTTTCCCCAAGCTAGTTCTTCAGATTTACATCCCAGACTAATACTTAACAAAATCCAGTGGCTTTTACAAGCTCGTCAGCTTCTGGTGGTAAGAGTGCTCAACTTTTATGCAATTATGTACAGATCTCCCACGTTCACTGCTCACTTTATCTGGTGCCCCACTCATCATAGAAAAGTTTCGGGTGGCAAAGCACTTTATCTGGTGCCTCACTCATCATAGAAAAGTTTTGGGTGGCAAGGCACAGCTGACTCCTACTTTTTCTGGCCTTGTTTTAAAAGGCCACCACACCGTGTTTTTAAAGGGTAGGTGTAGGTACCTATCTTTTATACAGTGTGGGATGTGGGTGGTGGAAGCTGTCCTAGGGCAGTGCTTCTTGCAGTGTTGATGTTGCAACAGTACAGTGACGTTTTGGGCACTGCTGACTTTAGGGTGACCTTGGCCTTCCTAAGTGGTGACACTCCCTAGGCAGCCAGCACTACACTGCCTGAGCCACATGCCAAAAAATTAGCGTTGATGAAGTGCTTCTGCCCTGTTAATGATCTGGGGTTTTGTTAGTTTTGTTAGCAGGAGTCAGTTTTCCACTGCAAACTGTAGAGGTGAGAAAACAATCCCTTTTGGGTCGTTTCTCCTTCTGAAATTGTTTCTAAGAATTCAGGCATTTTGCTTTTGTAACTATAGAATAAGATTATAACCGATTTGAATTTGTTACTGCATAATGGATAGTCTGTTGGATGAATATTAAAAGTGTTTTATACATGACGTATAGAACAGATGGGAAGATGTATTAGAGATGAGTATAAGTAAACAGTTATAATACCTATAACACTTGATTAAGACCTCTCTTATCTATTTAGCAACCTTTTTTAATAAAATAAACTTTAATATAAAGAATAAGGCTTCTTAATTTCTCCCCAGTTATCTCCAATGTTTTGCTTAACCTACCAACTGTGACTAGTGTGGTGTTACTAATTCTGTAGAATAAAGAATGGTGTGTCCTTCGCTTTAACCTAGATTAGCCATATTCTGTTGGATTTCAGCTAGCTCTTATTTAAATACCACTTTTTATTAGTTAACTTAATGGCTGGTTCCATTAATCTGTGCAGCAGTAAATGTGCTATTGGCACAAACTAGAGAATCACATTCTTCCTTGGCACTGGCAACATTTTTAGAGCCTAAAAATTACAAGATGGTGTAAAATCAGATAATTGTAATGGATTTATTGTGCACAGATCAGTTGTTATGCATCATAAGGTGAGATACAGGTGATTTAGAAAAAGAAAAGTGACTGGGTTTGTGATTTTAATCCGAAACCCCTCATTAAGTACTTCTCTTGAAAATCGCTACTTTCGTTTATCATTACAAACCAAATACCTTAGTAATACTTACCCGTGCACTTCAAAATTCTGGAAATTTGGGCTGTCAGTGATGACTCCTTTTAGAATGCTCTTGACTCTGTATTGTTCTATTTTAATACAGGACAAATGTGTTAACTATTATTAATTTTCATATCAAAGTACAGAGATGATAACCTGGTCTCTGTCGTACTAAGTGCCTAGAGAACTGCATGAAATCACAGTTCATCCCCTTAGTAGCTCATGGTGGAAAAAGATAAATGCCTTTCAGAGTACCTGGTAAGAAGAATTTGACTCATCATGTATATAATTTTATGTACATTGATATATGCTCACCCTTCTGTATAGTTAGCATACCATCAGTCTTTTCCTCACCATCCGAGCTGTCACTGAGTTGCTGATTATTTATTATGCACAAATGTCCAGGAGGTAATTTAAAGAAATAGTTTATTTCTCTTTATGATCTAGCAGTAGATCTTTGCAAGTATCCATGATGCATCTAGTAGAAGGCAGCGTCTTTTGTATAATAGGACTTAAATTAAAATAGTAGTGTTGGTGCGCTATTTTGCTTTTTGGGAAAACAGGCAGATCAGATTATTTGGGTTTAGTTTGGTTTTGTTGTAAATTTATATGTGTGAAATTCTTGCAATTGTATTGTTAAGCACAGGTCATTGTCACAGGCAAACTGAAAATCATAAGTTAGAGCAGCCTGAGGTCATACTTTTGGCAAACCAATTGCATCTGACAGAACATATACGGTAGTACATTACCAAATATTTAATTATTTTACAGGCAGTACCTGTAATACCTTTGAGGAAATACAGTTGCTATTTGCCATTATTGGGGGTTTGTTGGCTTATGTGTATTCCTGTATGAAAAGAGGAAATGAAAAAAACCCGTGCCTTGGAAAAACAGCCATTGCCTTGCTGGCGGTGGAATTGAGCCTCATGGTTTGGGAGGGCAGTTAGAGTTTTAAGTGCTAATCATGTACTTGGTTCTGCAGCAGGTGAAGGGTTCAGAGCTCACGTTGCCTCCAAAGCAGCTTTATCTAGTGGTATAATTACTGCTCTGCCTGTAGTCAACGGTGGCTCACTTTGGGTAATTTTACTGTCTCTGTCAGACACAATTTCATCAGGGCAGATCAAAGAATAGTTACTGCTCAGTTACTGTGTTTTGCAGTGTTCCATTACTATTCCACTGTCCTCCGTATCATTGAAGTTGTATTCATTTACATGCGTAGCCATAAATAGCAATGATCTTGGATGACTGCTTTTAAGGTGAGTGTGTAAGAATAGTCTTAAAGGGGTGTGTGTGTGCAACGATATTAACACCGCTATGAAGTGCTGCACTTAAGGGATGGATAGATTGGTGCAAAATAATTTATTGTTTGAGGAAGGATAAAGGTAGCAGGGAATTTGTACTGCATACTACACTGACAAATTAATAATAAATTTTCCTCAGGAATTAATCCCGCTTTATCACCTCTTAACTGCTTACTGCTGGGAGTCTAGTCTAAAGTCAGGGGTAATACCAGTGACATTTATTGCATAACCAGCTACTGTAAACTTTTCACCCTCTCACATTACTGGAAAACAGCTCTAGCGGATATAGAGCACTAAGGAAAAGGCACATCCGCTATCACAGCCTGTATTTGGTGACCTTCACAACATTGTTTGAGACCTGTCCTGTGATGTAGGCTTTTGCTGATGGAGAAGGTTGAAGTTTGAAGGGTTCATAATGCTAGAGGATGAGCACCTCTTTTGGGATTAATCAGATGTTAATTTCGTTGTTTAATTTGTGGTACATGCTTTTTATCAAATTACTAGTAACCCATTTCCATAAGACTTACTCAAATATTTAAAATTTCTGAGCAGCACATTTCTCACAGGTTTTTTTCCAGATTTACTATTCAGAGAAATATGTGTGTGTTTTCTCCTTAAATTTGGACTCCTTCCAGGCAA
Organism: Tetrax tetrax; assembly: GCA_009806455.1. NCBI lineage: Eukaryota > Metazoa > Chordata > Aves > Otidiformes > Otididae > Tetrax > Tetrax tetrax. The sequence goes on along the minus strand of WHYT01016833.1, from coordinate 550,704 downwards.
CAAATCTCTCCTGCCAGAGGCCGAGGACATGACGTACTGAGCTATTGACATATTTTATTATACCTTAATATATCATATTAGTAATTCCTGCTATTCTATGCCTCTACAGAGATAGAAACAGGAGGCCTGCATCACTGGAGAGGGATGATTTCACGCTTTTCAGTGAGGTAATCAGGACTTGATTCTATCATGGGAATGGCCCAGGGCACATTTCTTCACTACATGACATTTCGTGCAGAGGAAAGGCCATTTCTTATTCAGAGGAAAGGCCAACAGCTGGAATTACAGTAGCTAAAATTTGTTACATAAGCAAGAAACTGTGCAGTAGGTTGGAGCATGAATTTAAAGTATTTATTTCTTCACTTAAAGTGTCTACACTGAAAGCATGTCGTCTTAAGCAAAGGAATAGAAAAGTCACCAGAGCCATTCCCTAATTATTTGCAAAAGTATTAGTACATACATTTGTGAATATTAGTAATTATTTGCAAATATCAATATTGAAAATAAATATTTTAAAGTTTATTAACATTGAAATGACTTACTGAATCATTTGGATAACTTTCATTGTCTGTTGTTCGCTTGCAAGCAATTCCATAAGGGTATTTGGAATATAATATAATAGTATATGTATTTAGCATCCAAAAACCATGCAACCTCTTCTTTCATATTAAGGGCCATGGGAAATAAATGTTGATTTATAATCTCACATGTGGACATGCATAAAGAAATAGAGACTCTCATCTTAAAATAACAGCAATAGATGCAGTAACAGGCATGGACTGATTTGCAAACTCATGCCTTAGTTTTGGATTTAAGGATTGAGATGTGGTTCTCTCTTTCATTTAATCTTCTTAGAAACCCATGGCTTTCAAGCCTTGTAGAATGTTGTACAGTGTGCTGTAGGAAGGTTTATTTCTGCTTGCGTGATTGGATTACTGTGTGCAAGGAAAACAATGGTCAGCATATTGACAGCAAAATGGTCTTGAGGCAAGGCAGAACATGTGGCATCTGAGAGAAAGGTGGTAGGTACAGCAGTGATGATGCTTGGTGGAAACTGGCAAACAAACCAGATGCCATAAATGAGGCTCTCATTTAGTGGCATGCTATTTTTTAAGTGTCTTGGTAAGCATAATCTTGTTAGCAGCCATTTTTGCCAAAGTTTTAAACATTAGTAGATTTCCTGCTTAAGAATTCTTCCCATCATTAACATTATTGTCCCTCCTTAAAATATTAGCAGCAATAGTAGGGAAAAAAAAGTGAACCTGAACTTGAACAAAGCTGTAGGTGTAGGTTTCTATAATTCCAATAATTATTTTCTTCTTCTTCTTCTTCTTTTTTTTTTTTTTTTTTTTTTTTT
>WHYT01016833.1:388042-522687 GCA_009806455.1 Tetrax tetrax | reverse complement strand
TCCCCCTGCCCCCCCCCCCCAGTAAGGAGAACTTTGCTGTAAATCTAGTTTTTCTAGGCTTGAGAAGAAAAGAACTTTTACCATAGGATGTGTGATACGCTCCTAATGTAAGAAGCTTACTTAAGTTCATGAAACTGCATGGGATGAATACAAAGCTCAGTGTTGAACAGATCATTTCTGTGAGCAGAAATAACAACAGAATATATCTGTGTTTATGAAATTTACTTTTGGTAAAATGCAGCACCATTTCCTGTGAAAAAATCAGTCGCATTATTCAGTGTACTTCCAAAATATGGTGCTACTGTAGATAAAGTTGTCACTGAGTGAATTTATTCCTTGTAAAATGCATAAAAGCTTAAAAAAGAAATACAGGAAAAATGTTTTTTGTGTGAGTGAACTGTGTGTGGTGACTGCTGACAGTGCTTCTGTGGGCCTGTGGTGGCAGTTGTGTTGGCTTTGATTAGTTCCACTTGGGTATTGCATGCCCATGAACCATCCAAATTGGAATTTAGGAGAAAAATTTAATTGAGATCATGATATATGATTAGATGCAGTACTGAAAAGCTAGGCTCCTTATCAGCAGAAACAGTCATGTTTCTGGTATTTTCCAATCTTTTTCTTTAGCAAGGCTGCTGGCATCTCCAATACAGCATGTATGCCAATGAAACACTTATAATAAAGTAAACTTATTTTATTAATGCTGCTGTTGCATAAATCCCAGTGAAGATACAGGAGTTTCAGTGTTTTGTCAGAGGCAGATCCAGTCAACCATGTGTGGTTCGGGACTTTTTGTGATGGTTGACCATTTCCATTCAATACTTAAAAGTTCATGGCCTGATTTTTTCACTGTTTCACCAGTTATGAGTTTGTGGGAGTGTAAGATGTAGTTCACAAATATATATATATATATAATGGGATATGTAGAAAGCAAAATAATAATTTTCTGAGTCTATTCTTTGTCCTATGAGTCAGGAAAAAAACCTGATACGGAGCTTATATGAGGTTTCAACAAAACTATCTGAACAAAGCTAAAAGAATCTTACAACCTTAAATCGTTAGCAAGTGTAAATTACTATTCTAAATTACTCTTTTAACAGGCTATGGAATTAATCAAGACTCACATATCAGATTAGTAGCCACAGAAATGAGCAATGATTTGCTATTATAAAATACACATATCAAAAGTTGCTCAGGCCATTTGTAAGTGTCATGTCAATTAGAAGCTTTGATGTTAATATTTCTACTCATGTTGTTAAAAGAAGAGCTGAGGACATGAAGAGAGAAGTTCAGATGTCAGCTTTCACTGTCGTATATGCAGTATTTTGCAGATAGGTGTGCAGATGCATTTTAATTGGGTCCAAGATGCAGCTTGGATATGCTGGCTCTCTGTCAGTATAACTGAGAAAAGTACATATTTACAGTATGCCTAGGGCATTTAATCTCTGTGTAGTAACAGCAGAGGGTTTCTGCATATGAAAGAGGAGAAATCAGCATAGCCAAATGTGTGTGCGTTCCTGCTGTGATGTGCTCCCATTACAGATACATGCTAGTCCTTGAGCAGAGAGAGACATGAATAACAGAAGAACAGTCCCTTCCTTTTTTTTTTTATGTCTGTATTCAAATCTGTGAAAGAGCATCTGGTTCTCAGAGGACGGCTCCTCTGGAAGAACTTGTAAAGGTTGCAGAGATTAAAATAGAGATGCTACTCATCACTCTTGCCCCCAGATAAAAGTACTGCTACAGTAACAGTACTACCAGTCCTTCTGCAATTAAAACTTTTTCTGTGTATTAAAAGGCTGAAATCAGAAAGACAATGTGTAATAGTGCCATCTGGTGACCTTTTGGATTGTGGAATGAAAATGTGTGAGTCAACATAAGACATTTCACTTAGAAACACAAAAAAAAAACCTTTAATTTTTTAGATTCGAACTCCCTCAAAGTTCAGAGTTACCAAGACGGGATATTGTTTCACCCTGTTAGAGATAGCTGAGGGTATGCTGGGTATAGCTGAGAGATAGCACAGGTATAAAATGCTGGAGGGTGTTTGTTTCTCTAGTGATATTGACATTGAAAAAGTAGAACAGTTTTTACATCTCCTGACAGACATATGCGGCTTCTCACTTCAGCTGAGAACTGCGGTACCCAGACGGTTTGGTGATGAAATCAGATTGTCATTAAAACACCGTTTCTCCAGCAAGTGGGATGACTCCTCCTGTAACAGGCCAGACTGGCTGTTGTTGATTAGAGCTGTTCCGTCATGGCGTTTGTCATAGGGCTTGATCTCCTGTGGGAGCAGCAGATTCTCCGCACTGCTGCAAGCTTTGGCACGCAGTCACTTGCTTGATCCTTAGCTAATGGCGCTTAAGGTCCTGTTCAACTTCTCAGCTGAAAAGAGCAACAATAAAATATAAGTACAGGCTCCTAGCTTTGCAGGTGAATGGGTTGGAAGTCTGTCTTTGTCTCCCAGCTGGGCCTACTCAGAGGAAAGGCAAGAAACTTGATAATGTCTCTTGCTCAACAGCAGTTGAGATAATGAAAGATCACCTTGAACGTTTTTTTTTCTAGATATGTTTTCCATTTTCTTCATCTTCTTTTTTTAGAGGGGGAGAGGAGGAAGGAGATACAGTTGTTTTGGTTTGAGACCTAAGCATTGGAAAATTAGCATGTGTACACCTTAGTTATAATAAAATATGGTATCACATTTCCTTTCCAGTAATTATGGTCACTTGTAATAAGAAATACCCTTCACCTGGCTATAGCAGTAGTCAGTTATCCAGACTTTAGGCCAGAAGGTAATAATAAATGCTGGCAGAGATCAGTCATCATGTACATCAGGTACAACAAGTAAGTTGATGTAAAGGCCCAGATGTATGTGGGACGATTTTCAATAAGTTACAGAAGTTGCAGAAATAAACTTAAATATACAAATAAATAAGTACTTTTAACAGCCAGACTATACCCACAAATAGTGTGATTTCAGTTTCTGGCAGTAGTAGAAAGAAATAATGCAAGGCACGCACCTGGAAAAGTATTTTGCATTTCAGGACCTTAAATTCTGGAAGTCAGAGGCCTATATTACGTTTTGTGAGCTTGAAAGACAAAACTATTGTAATTTCAGCTTTTAGCTTTCTTTTTTTCATTGAAGGAACTTGATTGTATATATTGCTTCTGTGAGCACTGAGAAAGTAAGGAAGCTTATTAAAATAAACAGCTGTCATTAAATTACCTCTAATGAGGTTCTGCATTTGGAATCACACCAGGGCTGAGGCTGACACTACCTCTGAAGATTGTCTGGTCCCACCTCACCTCAGGCAGGCTTCAGCTACCTCAGGTTGCTCAGGGCCATGCCTGGTTGGATTTGGGTATCTCCAAGGAGGAAGACTCTGCAGGGAAACCTGTTCCACTGTTTGACCATGCAAGGGTTCAGAAGAAATTTCATGTGTTTCAGTCTGTGCCATTGCTTCCTGTCCTTTCCCTGAGCACCACTTAGAAGGGTCTGGCCCCTGTACACCCTCCTGTGACGTGTTTACACACATTTGTAAGCTCTCCCTGAGCCTTCTCTCCTCCAGACTAACCAGCCCCCAGCTCTCTCGGCCTCTCCTCCTGTGACATGCTCTGATCTGCATACTACCCTGAACACTTGGAATGGTAAACAGGCAATTATTTTTCTTTCCTGTGGGCAAATTCAGGAATTTAGCCTCTTCCCTGAGACTGAAAACTGTCAATATTTTAGGTTGTTATTTTCATCTCTGATTATTACTTTCCTGTGGGTTATCTGAGATTGCCATTAATTTTATACAGACCCCCCTCACATTTGTTTCATACATGAAATGAAAAGGAAGCAAGAAATTAAATTAACCTGAGTCACATACACATTGTGTATCAGGCGAAATTCTTTTAATGATAATTAACTGTGAACCATGTGAAAAATGTTTATACCCAATGCAAACAATTAATACTTCACTTGTAGAATCGTACCTTAATACCTGGCAAGCTCTAGGAGAAAACAGATGAAACAATGATGTCACTACATTCCAGGAATTACTTCAAGCAATTGGTTTTCCCACTCTAAAGTCATATATAGAAACACAGCAATCTCTGCTGAACTTTTGTTCAGGCACAACATAAGACAAAAATGAGTTATTTGATTTCTTTATACTGTAATTATGAGCTGGCAATACTATCTTGTTGCAGTGGAAGCCAAATGCCTTTTCTGTGTGCAATCTCTGATTACCACAGGAGTAGGACTAACTGAATGGATCTGTTTACCACAGGAGTGGCATCTCATAGAGAACTTGGACTTCCAGTCAGCTCTCAACAGCATTAAAATTTATTTGTCTCCCCCATTTTTTCCTGAAATTACTAGTAACAGAGCTTGTTTCTGAGCAACTGATATGTTGGGGTTTTTTCTCATGTAATGAAAATAAGTTTATTATCACCTTTATTTTACCAACTGTTCCTTTCTCAACACATTCATCCAGTGTGCTTCACAGATTTTTGACATTTTTCCTCTTAGAATGAAAAAAAAAACCCCACCCTTATATTTGCCGGCAGTTAAGGCAACATTTTCAATTTAGAATCATAGAATCATAGAATGGTTGGAGGTGGAAGGGACCTTCAAAGGTCATCTAGTCCAACTCCCCTGCAAGAAGCAGGTACAAGCCTGATTAGATCAGGTTGCTCAGAGCCTCATCCAGCCTGGCCTTGAACGTTTCCAGGGATGGGGGTTCCACCACCTCTCTGGGCAACCTGTTCCAGTGTTCTACAACCCGTATTGTGAATAATTTTTTCCTAATATCCAATCTAAATCTACCTCCCTCTATTTTAAAACCATTACCCCTCATCCTATCACAACAGGCCCTACTGAACAGCCTCTCCCCATCTTTCTTGTAGGCCCCCTTTAGGTACTGGAAGACCGCTATCAGATCTCCCCAGAGCCTCCTCTTCTCCAGGCTGAACAGCCCCAACTCTCTCAGCCTGTCCTCATAGGAGAGGTGCTCCAACCCTCTGACCATCTTTGTAGCCCTTCTGTGGACCTTCTCCAACTGGTCCATGTCCTTTTTATGTTGGGGACTCCAGAACTGGACACAGTACTCCAGGTGGGGTCTCACCAGAGCAGAGTAGAGGGGCAGAATCACCTCCCTGTATTGGAGGGCAATAAAAATGCATAGAAGGTCACACCTGCATGTTTCCACTTACAGTGAGGTGGGATTTGGGCATAAGAGTCCTCCAGTATGGGTACTGTGATCGAACTCTCTTTATAGTCCACAAAGAGAAACAGATGCATTTACAGTGGATGTCTAAGTCAAAAATTCCTGCATTGCATCTAGGAAATGCTCTTTTTTTTTTTTTTTCCTCTATTATATGCAGGGGGAAACTACAGAACTTGATCAGAGCTAGACTGCTATATTTAGACAGATGCACCCATCTCCATCACCTGAATGAAGTTTATAGAAAATTCTTTACTCACTGTAAGGAATGAGGTTTCAGTGAATGGCTAATTTCAGAGCAAATTTGCTAGGAAAACATTTACATTTAATCTTTCTTGATAGATTTGGTGGCTAAACCAAAATCATCAATTAATTAAACATCCCTAGCATCAGCTGGACTGTATCTGACAGTCCTTAAACATGAAGATGTTTTTAAAAGAGACAAATAGCTGAACAGGTATATGAGCTATGAGGTGAGGTGCAGCAAGGTGCTGCAGCCCACCTTTTGGAGATCTGCTTTGTTCAGTACCCCAGCAAGACTCTTTACATACAGCAGTACAAATAGCCCTCAGAAGAGTGACTGAGGTTACTAATATGGGATTGACCTCTGTCATGGGAACCTTTAGCTAGCAACCATGATGGCTAGGCAGGACACAGTTTTCTGGCTAATGTGTGGCAGGTATTAGGAGAGCACTGCCATGAAGCCTTAAATCAGACTGAATTTCAGTTATTGCAAGAAACTGGTGAATACCTTCAGTATCCAAATCACAGAATCACAAGGATTTCAATTACCATCTACTTCGTTCCCCAGCAGGAAGCACATCACCGCATCAGGAGGAGTAGAAAGGATTTAAACAATTGTAATAAGTGACTGCCGAATGCACTGTAAATGATGAAGAGGAGGAAGATGGGGTAGAAAAATCAGCTGTCAGGCATTGTAGCATTGCCGTTTTCTATCTGCTATGCATCAATAACAGAAAAATGTCCTAAGTAATTGTAAAAATAGACCTAGTTTGCCGAAGAGTTAAACAGGATGAATGGCAGCTGTCAAGCAAAAGAGTTAATTGCAGTTTTTAATGAGTTGCTTAGGAATAGGCAGGAACAGGCAGTGGCTGCTGTGAGCTTGACTGAAATAGAACACACACAATTCACTTATTTCAAGTTTTCCTACTCATAGCTTTTTGCCCATGTGCTAAACATAGAAGTATTTATAATAAATCCTCTTAAGATACACCAACGCTTAAACTTCCATAGGAATCACAGCACGCTCTCTCACCGCTGGGACGCGGTGCAGGGGGCAGTGAAAGCTGTGGTTTGCTAATGTCTGTCACACCAATATTCAGCTTACTGTAGTGGTTTCAATTATCTGCAGGAGCTGCTGTGGTATTGCAGTGTTCGTTGCGTTCAGTCGTCAAGGGGCAATTTTAAAGCAATCATCTAGCTCAAATGTGGTAAGATTTAAATTTTTCTCGCAAGGAGATTTATCTGTGTGGGAGTCCTCACTGAATCACAATTAACTAGGCACTCTGCATAAATTATAGTGGTACTAAGTAGGGCTGTGCGGGGTTGTTATTCAACAAGTGTGGCAGAAACATATCTGTTCTACCACGCACTGCCATAATATGGACTGCGAAGCAAGAGCACTTTGCTACTAGGCATGCTTGCTGCTTGTAAGACCGATCCATTCTACGCTGGTGGCTTGTACAGCCAAAGGCAGGTTGCTTCATGCTGATGGGCAGTGTAAAGTCATGCAGTTAAACTTGCTGTAAACAGGCTTCTCGCTGTAGGAGCCTCCCCAAGAGCAGTGTGCATCTGAGGATGCTTTGGCATTTTGTCTTTTGTGTCTCACTATAAGGTAAAGGCAATAGATAATGGTAATGGTGAGCTAAGACTGTGTGATAGCTGACTGAAAAGGTTTGGGGAAAAATTCATTCTTGGACAAGACCTAAATATTGCTGGGTCATGTTTATTTCTTCTTTGATGGAAGCACTTAAAACTAGAAAAAAAAAAAAGGTTCTTATGAATCTAGCTGGCTATTTGATGGTTCTCTTGGTAGAATAATCTTTCTGTCTTCCCAGGCAGAGGTCTTTCATCCTGTATACAGAAAGGTGATAAGTGAACAGAGACATTCAAAGCAATACTACATAACCTTCCATTTGTGACCCTATTACAGTCCTTCATAGACTTTAATCTTTTTAGGTTCTTATAGGAGGCTATTAAGTTTGATGTATGATAACTCAGGCATAGAATGAGGGGAAATACAACAGTGAAGATTACTTTATTTTAAAGGTCCATAGGGAATCCTCCTCTCTTGGTACAAGAAAACAGGGTCCATAGGGAATCCTCCTCTCTTGGTACAAGAAAACAGTTTTCCACCGGTAAGGTATCCGAATCCTGAAATCAAGAGTTAATAAACAGCCAGGGCATGGAGCCCATGAACTTCCTCAGAGTCATGCTCTTTATTAACAAGATGATAAATGAAGCAGGACTTCCTTTTCATATTAAGAAAATAAAATGCTTCCTGGGATGCCATTTAGTGTGTGGGAGCATGAATGGTTAATGTTTGCAGAAGTTGTTCTGGAAAGCAGGTCACTAAGACTGTGTGTTTAGAGAAGCAAGGTTAGATAAGGGAGCTGGAACCTCTGAGCTCATGTGAACAGTCTGCAAATTGCCTTGGGAACAAACCAAACAAATTATGTTGTATGCATCCTTTGGAGCAAGGAAGAAATGGAGTAAACCTATTTCTGAGTAAAAGGTACTTTTTTAATCAACAAGTTTTACTGAGTGGTATATAGTTCTTCCATGGTGCCATTGCTTAAAGTCTGGGGACACAGCCTAGTCCAGATATTTTAATCAATCCTCAGACCCTACATCATCTTATTCTATGCAAAAATTTGTGAAACAATGGTGATAATGGGCAATTAAGGAAGCTAGCCACCAAGGATAATGCTTCCTGTGTCATGTTAAAGGGTTAGAAAGCCTAGTAACTACTTCAAGTGATTATCTACATGACAGCTAGAAATTCAGAGCTTAATTGTTTTATTAACCAGCAGGTACCTGCTGGTTAATAAAACAGTTCAGCACTGTGAAAGGAGAGAAAATCCCATTTCATGGAATGTTCAATTCTGAGCAGGTCAGTGGGTCCTGGTGCTTCAAAGCAAAGCTGTCTTTTAACAAACATGCCCATGTCTTTCTGTAGAAACACCATTTCTTCCAACCATCCAGCAGGAAGCAGAAATACCTGATTCAGTATGATTTTACTCTTTCCTACCTCAGGCACTGCTCTTCACCTTACGCAGACATAACGTTTGGCAGCACTGTTTTGTAGACTGTGTTATGCCTCATTTTGCTGAGTGGACCTCGGTTGCACAGCTTGCAGCCACAGTTGCTGGTATCTGAACAAGGACAGCATTGCGTAGGTTTAGCTCTGAATGGAATTATTGCCACCATGAGGAGTGGTTACTTGGTTTTTAAATGAAAGTCTATGTTTGGCAGCATTGTTAATTGGCAAGGGTAATTCTTTGACAAAGTCAACCAACTGTCGAGTAACTACCAAGTCTCTCAATAGAAACAATTGCTGCATTACAGTATCTGTCATCTCATTTGGGTACTGTGCTGATTTTAACCATCAGATAAGCCAACAACATGCACTGTGATTCTTTTATATTAATGAGTTCATTTTTGTGAAAACTTTAATATCATTCAGTCATTCTTAGGTAAGTGATGTTAGCTGAGAGTTAATTTCTGAATTGTAGTTGTTAGGAGAGTTATTTAGGTGGAAACAGTTGCATCCCATCAAATGGGGATTAGGTGCATAAGCGTAGATTTTTTATGATTTTGAAAACATTTGTTAATTTTGGAAGGACTTAACACCAATGTTCCTGAACTGTGGATCTGCACACATGTGTAGCTTTTCTCTGTTGGCAATGTTCAGTAGCTGAGCAGCTAGCTTGTAAATCAGCCTAGAGACGGTGCAGAAACTCAGCTGTCCTTTGACATAGTCCCTGAGGCATCTCCTTATGGAACACTTTTATGGGTCAGCCAACACACACACAAGAGGACTGGGCTTCTCACAAAATGAAGTACCTCAGAGGTTTTTGAGATCTGACTGGACACAGCCTGAGCACCTGGGACTATATTAATTCAGTGTTGCATTTGCGGCTCTATAACGCACATGAAATTCAGTGTCTGCAACAAGCAACTTGGAGATCTAACTTCAGTTTGGCCTGTAAGAGATCAGTGCTGTCTTTCTTGGCTTGCAGGAGAGTATATTAACCATCAGGTTGTAGGCTTAAACCATTGGGGCCACAGGTCTGCTTCTTTGGGGGACGGTCTGCTGTTGATTTGCCAATTGAAGGATGAAGGATGGGACGATGTGACTGGGCTTGCAGACAGGACCCCTCTGCCCGCTAGAGGAGGCTCCATCATGACAGATGTCTTATGCATTTCTGTGAAGAGCATTTCAGTGAATTCTGAATTCTTCATTTTCAGGAACCTGGATTGCTCTGTTTCTGGGCAGGGGAGAGGCAGAGGAGGTGGAGAACCAGTGAGGTGAACACAAGGTCAAGGGGCTACACACATATTTTTCCTGGAGACCTCAACAGCCGTGGCAGGGGTGTGGTGTTCATGAGCTCTAAAGTGGCTTGCCACACCACAGTGTGGGCACTTCTGCACTGAAGTGTGGACAGCAACAATGGCAGTGGCTCTTCAGCAGGGAGGTGCAGTGCCTGCTCAGCTGTCTCAGAGCAGTTGCTGACATTCAGGAGCCAGCCAGGAGCTGGGGTACTTCCCTGGCACGTGGGGTGGGGTACCAAAACCTTCTTCTGTCTGTGTCGCCAGCCTTACCATGTCCTGCTGTCTGTCTCAGGAGGTTCCCTGCTCAAAGTCCTGGGCTGAGCAGGACCCCATTTTGAAGCACTTGTTTCGTGCAGTTAGGCCTATGGGCCTATGGGCCTCACTCAGGAATTCGGTTTCAGATTCATGTATCAAAAATGTGTTCACTGACTTCTCTTGAAGCTGTCCCCGAGTCTCTCCTATGGTTTTGCTCAGTGTATATTGAAATATAGCTCCTTTGCTATGTTCTGCTAAGCAAGAACCATTGATGTGATGGTAAAGGAACCTGCAGAAACAGAGGTTATTGAGGGTGGCATTACTTTTGGTGACTGATATGCAGAGGAGGAGTCAAACTAACAGAAATTTTTGATTCTTTATTAATTTCAAATAGGATGGTTAGATCAGGTCTCAAAAGCTCACAATGGCATGATCTGCTAGGCAGCTGCAGGCAAATTAGTTCTGCGTAGGATTGTTTAAATTAGTACTGCTGTTCCAAGAAAAGGACAGGAAAACATGCTTAACTCCAGAAGTTCTTGCCTCACTTGTAGGCTATGTTTTTAACTAAGGATTTTCCAAATTCCAAGAAGAATTACCAGTATACATATTCCAAGAAGAATTACCAGTATACATATTTATGAGTAATTTCTGTACATCCAAATGATACGCAGAATTCTTTGTAAGATGGGAAAAAAGCTATGCTTCTATTGCATTTATTGTTATAATTGATCTAGTTTTATGATGTTTATTTTATTTAATTGGTCTTTAAGTTGTCACTTTTAATTTATTAACTCAAAATTGCAAGTGAAAAGTTTTCAATTATCTAATGTTACTGTGTGCATACTCACTTTTTATCTCCAGAATACTGTAGCTGTTAAGTAAAATGATTTATTCAAGGTAAAATCATTTTACTATAATAAGACACAGAATGCTTCATATGATTTTAAAGTTTATATTAACTGTCTGTAGTAGATTTATGCAAGTAATTAATTTGGTTCTGCTACTGAAACATAAAATACTCTCCTATTAATAAGATTATAATCTATTATGTTAGACAATAGGCTGCAACAATACAGCTGATTAGGATTTTACTTCTTTTATAAGCAACATTCTTAATTAAATATTTTAATATCGTTGTGGAAAATGGATTCTAAATGACTCAGCTCAAATTGTGTAAGCTGTTTAATTTTTGAAGATGAATTTATGGGTTTTTTTGAATTAAGTATTCTTTGGGACCTTTTTACAAGCAAAACAGTTTAAAAAGAATTAAAATTGATAAGATTATTTTTAAATGACAATACAGCAGACCCACAATAATCCATGTGTTGCTAATCCACACAAAATTTTGCAGTGTCTCCCCTCTTCTCAGGAAAGATGTAACAGCAAGTTGCTGTAGCCAGGATTTCTAAGCCATTATTTTTACAATGTCTGTTGCATACAGTCAGTGCATTCTGATGTTATCATAAATAATTAACATTATTCTGCAGTTGTGAAGTGAGCAAAGTACATTTTGAAGTGCTTTATTCCTCTAACTGCATGCTTTTAACTTACATATTAGTACTATCAAACAATTCTCTGTAACTGCAGAGGTCCACTTGACAAATGAAGTGGTATCATCCCATAGGGACAGGATTGCCTAGCAGCATGTCGATCCTCGTGCCAGCGCTCTCCGTGGCACCACAATGCATATGGTGGACGTAGTGAGCGTCTATTCACCGCAGAGCTCCCTGTTAACAGCTCTGCTGATGCACTGCTTCACTTTTTCTTCTAGAAATGTGAAATGCCATTTTTGCCAACAACTGGAATAATTTTTGAGTATCCACATGAAAGAATCTCTCCCCTTTCTGGTCTCTTTGCATATGTTTTTAGCGCCCAGATATTAATGCTTAGGGTTCTAAGAAAGATGGGTCTTATGAGAAAGATGGGGACAGGCTTTTTAGGAGGGCCTCGTCCCCTTTTAGGACGAGGGGTAATGGTTTTAAAATAGAAGGAAGCAGATTCAGACTTGATATAAAGAACAAATTATTCACTATGAGGGTGGTGAGGCACTGGAACAGGTTGCCTAGAGAGGTGGTGGATGCCCCATCCCTGGAAAACATTCAAGGCCAGGTTGGAGGGGGCTCTGAGCAGCGTGATGTAGTTGGAGATGTCCCTGCTCCTTGCACAGGGTTTGGACTTGGTGACCTTTAAAGGTCCTTTATAACCCAAACCATTCTATGATTCTACGATTTCTTGAAGCCTTAGGCTTTGCAGTAAAATACTGATGCCATTCATGTTACAAGCACAGGAGCAGAAATGGTTTCCTGTGTGGCTAAAGTAGATCTGTGCAGTGGCAAGTAGTGCTTAGAAATGATCATATTTGAACTCAATTCATGCTTTCTTACATTCAGATTCATCAATATGAAACAGTTTTCATTAGTGCATTTTTTTATTCCTTCTGGGAAATAACATTAATGAACAATTTGTTCCAATGATGCAACATTTTAGTAGTTTCTGTGGAATAACAATATTAGGAGGTCACTACAGATGGAATTGAGTTAGCAAAATGTCTCTTTGACTAATCCTATGGAACGTCCTAGAGGAAGGGAGCAGAGCAGGAATGATTAGAAAGCCATTGCACAATGGCTAACATTGTTGTACCTGAAGCCCATTGTGAAAGTAATGAAATACAAAATTGGGATCTTTTTCTCCGTTCCTTGAAAAAGAATAATAGTCATTTTAAATGATTATTTTAGTAAAGAAACATTCATGGGCCATGATTTCTGCCTTGGGGATTTAATTCCTTCCTTCTCCTTGCTCTAGAGACAGGGCTATTCACTGCTACAAGCTATGCTAGCTCACTTCCATTTCTAATAACTTTGATACGAGGGGTTTTTTTGCATTTTGAAAGATGAAAGTGAATGTCAGTTTTCTTGAAGACCATGTCTCTGGCTTAGCCAAAAAATTTACTAAGTTATCATGCTACCATGTTACATTATCACAATGCAATGCTATTTCTGTCAAAAGAATCTAAAGTAGTGAAAGAAGAAAATTGGCTATGCTTTTTTTCCCAAGACTATATATGTAAATTTTAAGCAGATAATTAGCTGCTATTCTCGCTTAAAGTAATTTTCAGTCAAAGATTAAAAAGAAATGAATTATACATTGAAAGAACTATATAGGAATGCTATGAAAAATGAGTAGATACCATTATCAAAAAACCTTTTTCACTAGCAAGTAAGCTCCTTCTTGAAAAAAACAGACCAAAAAAAAAATTGGAAGAAAAGAGGTAGACACTGCTACACAGTGAAGCCTTGCAACACCTAATCTCCGAGCTGCAGGGGTTGAACTTTTTGCTCCCTCTTGGAAGGGCAGGAGGAGGAAAAGAAAAAAAAAAAAAAAAACTTTACTCTTATTTAAAGTCTTTCCTGATAAAACTTCACCCTTAATTTTTTTTTTTTTTTTTCGTCTGAGAGATAAGACCTAAGAGAACAGCCTCTGAAGAAGTGGACTGGGGAAAACAGGAGAGAACATTTGACTGATGGAGGAAGGAATATTCTCTTCTGCAGTTTAATATCACATGTGCAGTTCTTCCCAAAACTACATCTGCTTGAACTTTCATAGATGCCACTTCTAAAAGTTTAAATTTCTGCCTTATCAGAAGTTTGAGGGGAAACTGGGGGATTTTTTAGGGGAATAGGAAGGTTTCTAAGTAAGTTTCTTGGCCTGTCTACATCTTAAATCATGAGCACCCTTGGATTAGACTGTGTAAATGGCTGTGGAAGAGTTTAAGATATCTGCTACGCAAGGCAAAATGCCAAGGTACAATGAGTTTTAAGGTGTCTTTAGCCACTCAGACTCCTTAAGGAACCCAAGCTATGTTTGAAGTTTAAAATGTCATCTGGTTTCCAGAGCTTAATGCTTGCCAAACCCCTGTGGTATGACTCACAATGGTGCATTGAATGCTTGCTTTTAAATAGGAAATCCAGGTTTAGGTGGGGTAGGGGGTGATTAATGAAGAGAGAATTACAGAAATGATGACATCTCTGTCTTTTAGTACTGTTTTAAGGTACACTTTCTCAGCATCACTCTGACTTAAATCTAAGCACCATATGTTTAGTTAAGCATAAGGAGGTCTTTGCATTCTTTAGCATTACTGATTCTGAAGGATATTTAATAAAAATAGATAAAATAAAGTAATTAGAACTAAATGAGGTTTTATGGTTTTGGGTTGTTTTTTTTTTTCTTTCCTGTCTCTTTTCAAAACCATGGACAGCAGTGTGCGCACGTGCATATGTGTTAAGCCAATTTCAACTCTCAGAAAGGTTACCTAGTATTCTCATATGAAAATATGTGTATTCAAGGCAGTGTCCTCTCCTATTGTTTTAGTAAAATGTTTTTTTTTATTTGCATTTGAAGGTCATTATTTCATATTGTATCACTATGGTCATTTTGCATCCAAATTAATAGCTGCATTCTTATTAGGTATTACAGGAACTAAATTCCTTTATGAAATCCAAATTAAATAGTCTGGCTTTGAATGTAAGCATTAGACTAATATTTATTTGGATTTGCTGTCATCTAATTTTTAATTCTGTCATGTGGGATTATTTCACATAATGTGCTAAGTGGGTTTATTTTGTGAACACAATAACTCAGTACTATGTTGTCAAAGTATAATTTTTAAGTAAATCAGATTTCTCTTTTAATTTTTTCATGTGATTTTGTAATATTTTATTAATATGGCTAAGTAATGGGCATAGGTTCTGTTAAATTAAATACACTATTACATTTACATACTAGACCTAGTCAACCACATGATTTCCAAGGGAATTAATGCTATTGCATCTAGCAACATATATACTGCCCTTAATTTTAAGTGCTATTATAGCATGCTAAAGATGGCATTTTACAATTGCTAGGATGGGAGGATTTAAAAGGCAATGATATAAATATAGTCCCCTGCTGAGTCCTTGAAGTTAGTTGCTATCTTCCTTGACTTAAGCACAAAGTATCCCATCTAAGTACTAGTAGAATGAAAAAGAATTTTATATAGCCATGAAATCATAGAATCACAGAATACTTTGGGTTGGAAGGGACCTTTAAAGGTCATCTACTCCAGCTGACCTGTGATGAGCAGAAACATCTTCAACCAGATTAGGAGGCTCAAAACCCTGTCCAACCTGGCCTTGAATGTTTCCGGGGATGGGGCATCTACCACTTCTCTGGGCAACCTGTTCCAGTGCTTTACCACACTCCTTGAATATCAAGTCTGAATCTGCTTCCTTCTATTTTGACACCATTACTCCTCATCTTATCACAACAGGCAGGCCTTGCTCAAGAGTTTCTCCCCATCTTTCTTAGAAGCCCCCTTTAGGTACTGGAAGACCGCTATAAAGTTTCCCTGGAGCCTTCTCTTCTCCAGGCTGAACAGCCCCAACTCTCTCAGCCTGTCCTCACAGGAGAGGTGCTCCAGCCCTCTCATCATCTTGTGGCCCTCCTCTGGACCCTCTCCAACTGGTCCATGTCCTTCTTATGTTAGGAGCTCCAGAGCTTGACGCAGTACTCCAGGTGGGGTCTCACAGGAGCAGAGTAGAGGGGCAGAATCACCTCCTGTGATGTGCTGGCCACGCTTCTCTTGATGAAGGCCAGGATGCAGTTGGCTTTCTGGGATGCAAGTGTACTTGCCAGCTTATATTGAGCTTCTTGTCCACCAACACCCCCAACATCTTCTCCTCAAAGCTGCTCTCAATCCATTCTCTGCCCAGCCTATATTTGTGCTGGGGATTGCCTCGACCCAGATGCAGGACCTTGCACTTGTCCTTCTTGAACTTCATGAGGTTGGCACGGGCCCAGCTCTCCAGCCTGTCAAGGTTCCTCTGGATGGCATCCCTCCCCTCCAGCATGTTGACCATACCAGACAGCTTGGTGTCATCGGCAAACTTGCTGAGGGTGCACTCTATCCTACTGTCCATATCACCTACAAAGGTGTTAAACAGTCCCAGTATTGACCCCTGAGGAATACCACTCATCACCAGTCTCCACTTGGACATTGAGCTGTTGACCACCACTCTCTGAGTGCGGCCATTCAGCCAATTCCTTATCCACCAACTGGTCTGTCCATCAAATCCATGTGTCTCCAGCTTAGAGACAAGGATGTCCTCTGAGATGGCGTCATATGCTTTGCACAAGTCCAGGTCGATGGTGTCCATTGCTCGTCCCTTGTCCACCAATGCTGTAACCCCATCATAGAAGGACAACAAATTGGCCAGGCATGATTTGCCCTTAGTGAAGATGTGTTGGCTGTCACCAGCCACCTCCTTGCTCTCCATGTGCCTTAGCATGGTTTCCAAGAGAATCTGCTCCATGACCTTGCCAGGCACAGAGGTGAGATTGACCAGACAGCACATAGGCACATAAGCTTGAATTAACTCTGATTCTCATTTCATGTGCAGTTCCTGTTCACTTGTAGTAGTTCTGACTATAGCCAAAACCTGCTTCAGGGCAGAGGTGTTTGTTTCAAAATTTTAATTTAGTCTACACAGAGAAAGCAATTATTACTTTCTTGCTCTAAATCTTGCTTTTCCATTCTGAAAATAAGCAGGTTTGTCCAAGTGACACATAAACATCATCGAGGTACAAAAATTTGCTTACTTTCTGTAGTTTACATTTATTTTTCTAGATGGTCGTAAGGCTTTCCAAAATATCCTTTCTGCCCAGAGTTCCTTCCTGGGAAACCATTTACACCAGTTTGTCAATCTCTTTCCCACTTCCACATTTTAGGTGGGGAACAGAGACAATGAGATCCCATCCTACCATGACTCTGCAGATTTCTGTCAACATCTGTTGAACTGTTGAATCACCAGTCAATAATGTTGATTAGAAGGCAATTCAGAAAAATATAGGAGGTTTTGCTTATTAAAATAAAATGTCTAAATAAATAAAAAGCAATTCCTGTTTCATTCTAAAGTGGAGTATTTTCAGTGGGGGGGCATGTATATGTGTGTGTTGCATTTGCGACTCTGAATTTCAGCAGTTGCCATTTTTTAATGAAGGAGGATTTGGTTACTTGCACATAATCACCAAATGGATGAAATGCACTTTTGATAAATCTTAGTAGAATTAGAATCTTCTTAATTTTCATCAGGATATGCTGCAAGTACTCGTTGCAAAACATGACTACATAGCACTGGGAAGAACTTCTGTGTCCTGTTCCTTGCAATCAGAGACAATTATGTTATGCTCTCTTTTGTATGCACTTGTCAAAGACCCAAGAAAAAGGCAGACAGAAGTTCTGGTGCTCAGAATGTCACCATTTCCATATATGGAAACTCTACTCATTTCTAGGGTAATTGTTTCCGTTGTCAGTTTATATCCTTTTGTTCTGTCTTCATTTCACTGATAAATTTTTAAAATGCCTTTGTGTCCCCATTTTGTCATTTTTCCTGTATAGCGGAATCAAGCTCTGAGGTCTTCTCTTGTCTCCTGTTCACCTGTGTGTCCTTCCTAGCACCTACCCTAGTCAGAAACCGTGTTTCCTCTTGGCATCTACTAGAGCTGCTCACCTTCTTGCAGTTGAGTATTTGTCAGTGCCTTTTTGAAGGGCTGCCAATCTCTATTGGAATACTTTTCTTGACACATCTTAGCATTTAGCTTTTCCACAGTGAAAACATGTACGTGGCTCAGCATCATGCTGTGACAGAATATGACCTTTCTCCTTTTCCATCCTTTCTTACTGATCAGCTCCTTGCTGATATACAAAACTATGGAACAGTTAGGTTATTACTTACTGAACTGTGATTCTCTAGGTTTTGACCAGTTCCATATAATAGAGGTAATGGAATATCTTTATAAAACACCTTTCTGTATGTGGACGTAATTGTAGAGACCTATCCAAAATATGCAAGCTGTTCCTTACTTAGCAATGTAATTTTGGTGTTTTTCACTGTTCCATTATGGTAGGTGACTTCTGAAATCAGCTGGTGAAAGCAATGGAGTTAATCCATGGACCAAAAATCAGGCTAGAAAATTCTGTTCTCATTTTGTTAAATTTGAACAATATTTTAATAAAACAATAATACTGAGTTCACAGATTGGATTAGCCATCATGTTTGGTGTCATCAGTACTGAAGGGAGTAAAAAAGCTTAGGAAGTGAGATGGTAACAATCTACCTTGATTTGCAGTTTTCTGCCGCAGTGAGTGTCAATGGCAAATGGCATGCACAGAATGGTAGATCTTTTTCCATTGTCTTCTCATAGACTGTTGTTGGTGACGTGTTTTTTTTAACCAGCATGTACTTTTTGTAAGGTTGTAAATTGGGTCCTATGAAATGCTTTGAAAGCTATACAAATGGTGAAAAAAAAAAAAAAAGCTGAACTCGTCTGTTAACTCATTCGTTCCCCTTTTCATTAAGTCACAAAACAATTCAAGTGAAAAATACTAATGCCTGAGTATGTCCCTTTTAAGGCAACATTCAGTCATTTTCTTTGACCTCTTCATGTCTGATGGGGAACATCTGCACTGTTTTCATCAAATAAGAACAGACTGCAGTCAGTGTTGTCAGCCTGGCTGCCTTATCTGCACAGCAAGAGCCATATTATGACACATGCAGAGAAGGATGTGGACTGATTTCCAGTGCCTCGTTAGAACAAAGAACTCTTCAGTCAGATGGCTGATATTGCCAAACACAGTATTTAAGCCTCTGCATTCTTCATTAAGTCCAACAAATCACAAGACAATAAAAGACAGGTGAAAAAAGCCAAAAACCAGGCTGCTTTGTACTGTTTCTGCAGAATGCAGAAAATAAGTCCTCAAACGAAACAAACTAAAACAAAAATAAACAACCCTCCATTCCATTGCAATTTATCCAATGGAAGATATTGCATCAATTGAAATTCCACCCAGAGAGACTGGAATCAAGGAGAAACACAGTGGATGGGAAGGCTACATAAAAAGGACAAGAAAATGACCCTTTTGAACAAATCTTTCTCTGTAGGCTTGATAGAAAAAAAAAATTCATGGAGTGTGTACATAAAGGCTTCATTTTTCCCTGCAGTCTATTTTAAGCCTTCTTGACTTGAAATCAGTGAATAAAGCCAAGAATCACTCAAACAATTGGAAGACATGCACCGATAAGTATAGCCATTTTCTGCAGAGCAGAAAACATCTATGACAATGCACACACGTTTTAGTCATTGAACAGTAAACATAAAAAAATGCTGGTGCAGCAACATCAGATCTAGGAGAAAAAAATTTAACTAAAGCAAGAACAGAACAGATCTTTAACTAAGATTGATAGAACCTGGTATTTTAACAGTCTGGCCTTATGTATACAACAACTAAGAAAATTTAAGCTATCCATGCCAAGGTTAATGCAATGTCAACATCCCTCCCTCATATCTCAAAATGCCTGCAACCTCTGTGAAACAGTAGGTCCGTACAATAACAGCTTATGTGTTGTTAATGCGATTGTTGTAATGATTAGAGGTACCTTAACACAGTGCATTTTTAGATGATGCCACACAGTTTCAATGATCATCACAGTGAAAACTGTGGTAGCTGAGTTAAACCAGGGTATGCACTGCGACTTCATCTCCGTGATTATCGTTAAATGCATAAGCAACAAAGACCAAGACTTCTAAAGGAATTGATACATGACTTCTACTAAATCTGAGATTTAGAAAGCTTCAAAAATGTTACATTTGCCCTCTTAAGCTGTTGAATATCAGAACTCCTTCTAGTAGTTTGTCTGCAAGATTTAATTTGGAATTTAGTCTTGTTTTGTTCCAAGACTTCAGCAGCTGCACCAGCAAGTGCACTCCCAAAGGACAGGATTCTGCTCTTCTCCGGGATTCTCAAAAGGGTACAGAGCAAAATCAGCTCTTGAGGTGTGTCCCTGTTGCAGTCAGCAGATATTTTACCAGAGCTAACATGTTCATTCCTTCATTTTGACTGGAAGGCCTTGCTCATTTCTTGATAGGTTTTACCATTATCTAAACACCAGTGTTCTGGCCAAAGACGGAATAAGAAAGTGCAGGAGCTAAGTGCTCTCATGTAAACAGCATAAAGTGCCTGGCCTGGGTGATTGACAGAGCCTGGCTGACACAAGCACCTATCTAGATCAGTGGAACAAAGTATACCAGAGAAGAGTTTTCAGGTGGACCTGATCCAGCTCATCAGCAGGCTTCCATTTTCCTCTGCTCAGAAGATTCCTACCTCCAAGAGAATTAAGTGGAAAGTTTATTGGCTGTAGCAGCAGAACCCTAGAAACCATGAAAAGAAGGTTTTACACATTTATTTAACTACTCTGTTGATAATTCTGCTTGCATTTGGTTGCTGGTAGTAACAGATTAATGTGTTGGTACATGCTTATTGCTAGGCAGACTTTCAGTACAGTGTTGAAAGGATGTTTTGTTTTCTAAATTTTATAAAATCAGAAGTAAATATTTCTGTTACGTAGCATTTAGGGTTAGACTAAGATGTACTTTGAATCCCTTATTTGAATTTATATAAGCAATTCAACAATAAAAAGCATTTTGAGCATTGGCCAGAAAGAGTAGCTCTTCAAATGTTTATTTTAATCATGGACCAAAAACATTGCTCAAGATGCATGGGATTTAACTAGAAGCAGATGGAAATACAAATATCAGTTGACAAGGGACTAGTGAAGGTACTGGATGATTGAATCAAATATTTAGCTTATTCATGGAATTTTCCCTGTGTGACTGGCAAAATACTTCACAATAAGTTTCTATTATTATCTAAATTCTGCAGATGGGGAAAAAAAAAGTAATACAATACATCAAAGGGGGAAACAAGAATACATCTTAATCTTTTGGCTGCTTCATGTGAGCAAGTAGTGCTTATTTGTAGGAATTTAAAACTTTGTAGTTTGTCCTAAATGTACAGCGGTGGTGCAGCCCTCTGTAGAAGGGAGATCATAAAGGAAAAGATAAATTTATATCTTGGCAGGTTGCTCTCACTCTTTTCATATTTTCTGGGGCTAATCAAAAAGCTGCAGTATTCACTGAGAACCTACTTCACAAAAGTTCTTAAGCACACATTTTAGTGGGATCAAAGATAAACTTAATCAGATTTTCAATTTCAGAATATACCCTGCAGTTTTCAGCATCTGGAGGAACGCAAGCATTCTGCATGACTGCAGAGCCTGCACAGGGAGAAGGGAATTTTTGTGCATTTATTCTTAGCTTCAACTTACATTACCAGTATTACCTCAATCCTAATGTTTTACTGTCTTTTGCTAGATATATCACAAGACGCATTTGTGAGCATCTCTGTACTCCTTCCTCCTCCACTTCTGCTAGGACTGCCAAGGCCATCTAAGACTTACCTGTCTTAATAAACAGTAAAGCTCTGTGTGAAGCTGAGATCCTCCTACTTTAGGTCACTGTCATCCTTGCAGGACTACAACCAGTGGCCTGAAAACATTTTTAAACCTGCCATTTATTGGCAAATAAGAGGTGAGATCAGCTCCTGCCTTAGAGGAATATAAACATTGCTATACATAGTAATATTCAACATTGGATCAATAATATTTTTCCTTTTGTATTTTAAACAATTAAATAAACTCACATACAAATTCTACATCGGTGTCTGCTTAGCTACTTTCAGACTGAAACAAGGGAGCTTTCATTACCGTGTAGGTCCATTTCCTGCCCTCAGCCTTGTAGAAGTTGTTCTGTCCCTGCCTTTGGTCATTGAGGTTGTATGGGATTTGGCAGCACTAGTTGGTGCCATGCAGGTTTGTACTGGCATTTAAACCAAGAATTTAGCAGCAATGTAAAGAATGCAATTCCATTTTCTGTCTGGAAACAAGAAAAGTGGATGTAAATCTAGCTGAAGAAGTTGACGTTTTCTTTGTTAGGATGCACATTTCTTTCTAACTCTTCCTTATAGTGCATAACTGAGGCAACTTACCTGTCCAAAGCGGAGCAAATGCTAAAATTTTCAAAGATTGTATCAGATCTTCTAGACCTATTTGTATCCTATAAAGCACTGGTATGAAGTGCTACTTGGGGTACTCCTTGCAGCCTCCTTAGGGCTTTGTCTAGATACTCCTCTAGGTGATAAATCCAGGTCTCAGCCTTCACTCAGAAACAGCTCTGACCGAAATACAGATTGACAGGTAAGTAATCCCTCTTTAAAGAAAATGTTGATAAGTCATTGTGTACTGAATAAAATTCTGTAACTATCACATGGAAAATCTGGAGCTGCTTTACTGAGGTGAATGGAGTTCCTCTGGTGCCAAATTTTCTGACATCTAAGTAAACCTGGGTATTAACATTGTTTAAATAAAAATGCCAATGTATTGAGGGGAACAGATCTTGCTTATTATGGTGCTAGGATTAGGCTCCCCTTTCTTCTGGCAGAGCAGAAACCTAGATCCATAAGGCTGTACGAAATGGATATTCTCACACTTTGTGTGGGAATAGATTTTTCTCTTAAAAAATTCTATGAAAGGATTCTGAGGCTTTTATGACAAAAATGCTGGAGTACACAGAGAACTACATTAGAGCAAGAGAAAGTGTCCAGGGATGAATGAAGTACCTGTTCCTATAGAAGAAATGCAAGCAAAGTCTTATTCCCTCTCTCCTGCTAGGGAAAGTTTTGTCTCAGCTGTGTTCCAGCAGCTCACAGGGAGAAATGAAATGTCACAAATTTGTCTAATCAAATGCCAGATCCTGCTTATCTTTTCCATTTGCATAGGGGACAGCACTAAGATCTAAGCTGACTCTAAAGCCCCTCTGGTAAGAGTTATTTGGATAGTCTAATGATCTTATATTTAAATGGAACTTATGTCTGCTGCTGATTTTATTCCATTTGAAGCAAAGATATTTATGCCAAATTATTTAGAACTTATTTATCCAATTTGTCAGACATGGCAAATTCCAGATGCAGATGGAATGGAAATTTCATCAATGTTTCTGTGGTCCTTCAAGGGGCTGTAGGGGCAGCTTACAGTCTTCCCCACTAACCTCGCTATTGCCCTTCCATGCTTATCATCTGTGTGGGAGAAACAGCAGGTCAGTGTTTGCCTCAAATCCACGGAAGTCCACAGAAGACTGCCCTTGTTCTCACTTCAGTTGTTTATGGTCAACTGCAGTACAATTGCCTAAGCAAAATTTTTGATATGATAGTCTAATCTACTGATTTGTAAAAACAATCATCTTACTAAGATGTAGGACAGGAGACAACAATGAGAAGTCCCCAGGAATGATGAGACTCCTGCCTTTGGTCATGTGTAGCTGTTCAAGGGATGTTATTGTATCTTCCTTTGCTGTCCTAGTAAACTGTCTTTATCTCAACCACGAGTTTTCCTTTCTTCCTGATTCTCTTCCCCATCCTGCTGGGGAGGGGGACAGTAAGTGAGCAGCTACGTGGTACCCAATTGCTGACTGGGGTGAAACCACGACATACATGTAGAATACTTCATGAGCCACTTGACAGATGTGCAAAATACAGGTGGAACACAGTAGCCACGTGGCAACACTACAACAGTGTGTGGCAATGTAAATAAAAATGAAGAAAAATATTATGCTGTTCAATAAATATTTAACATAGACCAAATAGTCCCTGTCACCCAGTTTTTGGAAGTGGTTTCTTTGGCCTCTTCATGTCCCAAATTACAGTGAACTGCAACTGCTGTTCAGTGGTAAATACAGAATCATAGAATCATAGAATGGTTAAAGATCATCTAGTTCCAACCCCTCTGCCATCAGGGGCAGGGATGCCTTCCACTAGACCAGGTTCCTCAAAGCCCCATCCAACCTGGCCTTGAACATTTCCAGGGATGGGCCATCCACAGCTTCTCTAGGCAATCTGTTCCAATGCCTCATCCCCTCACAGGAAAGAATTTATTCCTTATATCTAATCTTATTCTACCCTCTTCCAATTAAAAGCTGTTACCCCTTGTCCTATCCCTTGTCAAAAGTCCCTCTCCAGCTTTCTTAGAAGCCCCCTTTAGCTATTGGAAGGCCACTGTAAGGTCTCTCTGAAGCCTCCTCTTCTCCAGGCTGAACAGCCCCAACTCTCTCAGCCTGTCCTCACAGGAGAGGTGCTCCAGCCCTCTGATCATCTTTGTGGCCCTCCTCTGGACCCTCTCCAACTGGTCCATGTTCTTCTTATGCTGGGGGCTCCAGAGCTGGATGCAGTACTCCAGGTGGGGTCTCACCAGGGCAGAGTAGAGGGTGACCTGCTGGCCACACTCCTCTTGATGCAGCCCAGGATGCAGTTGGCCTTCTGGGCTGCAAGCGCACATTGCTGGCTCATGTTGAGCTTCTTGTCCAGTACCCCCAAGTACCCCCAAGTCCTTCTTGTCAGGGCTGCTCTCAACCCATTTTCTGCCCAAAAAAGTGCAGATAGAACTACAGGCATTAAAATTGGTAGAACTTTGGTTTTAACGCTTCAGGAGCAGACCTACTGGTTTTCAGTCCACATTTTGAAAAATGCTTTGTAAAATAAATACACAATCATTACAGTTATTTACATGAGGCCTAGAATTAGTGAAATGACTGAAATTTCAATGTTACAATGTTTCTTCCTGCAAACCATCCAACTGAAGAAGGCAAAGTCTTGATGTTGGGATAAGGGTAATTTATTTTGGCTTACACTGTGAAAATGTCATTAATTTTGTATCACTGAGTGTAAACCTGGAGTACCTGTGCATGAATTCAGTGGAGGAAAAATGTAAAAATCATCTAACAAAATCATCTTAACAGAAGTTTATAATACATTATCTAGAAATCCAAGCTCACCATGCCTACTCACTCTGAAAAGTGCTCAGCCATTAAGAGAGCGAGCACTCTTTGGTGAGACTAAAAATGATAAGCATGATGAAAGGAATATTTCCCTGTCCTCTCAATTCATCCTATAAATAAACTTTCTGAACTACCAGTTTTTGTCATCCAATACTTTCTCAAATATAATTAATTTGACAGGGTTTGTGGTAATTAAATACCACCTGGCATGAAAAAAAGTAAAGGGGAAAATAATAAAATCAGCATTACTTAAGAAGGTCAACTCTGGCCTGTTGTTGGACTTAGGCAGGGGATGTCTTCACTGCATGTTCTGTTTATTGCTGCAGTGCCAATGTTCAATATAGTAGATATATTTTACCATGGAAACAGATTCATCTTTTTATTTCCTATCATAATCAGTACTGTTTGGTTGGCTTATCTGTAAAGCCTTTCTAGTATTGTTTTCTGATTATAATTGCACATAGTCTTGGAAGTAAAACTTTTCCAGGGCTGGAAAAGGAATATAAAATTATAGAAAATTTAAAGATGTAGTTTGCCAAAATGGGGACTTTGCAGTTAAGTGAGAAACAGAACTTTATCTTATTGAATGGCTTGAATTTAACCACATTTAGTAGAAAAAGAATGACATTCCTGTGACTCTGAAGTAGTAAAGTTTTGCAGATGAGAAATACCAAACATATTTCTGCAAGTAATATTGCATGAACTGGTGAATGCAGTTGCAGAGTGTGATGAATGCATTACCATTTTTACTTTCATTTGATTATGATTATTTCAAGATACCTGTGTGAAATCTCACATCTGAGAACAGAATTTCAGAATTATAAAACCAAGAATGTATACTATTTTAATTCTGAAGTATGAAAGCTTGTTTCACAACATAAATTAAATAGAATGCTGGTGATGGAGGCAAAATGTGCATCTATGTGCTTATGGCAGAAAACCTAGGATTATTGCTTATAATGTTAGCGCATGACACTCCATAAAAATTTTTAAGTATATTGTAAGATATCTATTGCTGTGTGTCTGGCCCTAGTTGATGTACCAGAAGAATATAAAATCTAAGGACCTTACCACTTCACTGAGTTAAAAACAAAGTAATTAGCATACAAAATGGCAGCCTCCAAAGAACACAAGCTGAAAAGTTCCGTTTCATTTAGTTTTGTTAGGTTATGAACTTGCCTGATATGATCAGCAGAGAAATTTGTCTTTAAACAGATTCTGAATGAAAGTGCACAGAATGAAAAAGAAACAAATGCTTGTGGAGAACAACCAGCCAATATTGTGGTCCAGTAGTTGTAAGTAGTAAGTGGAGCAGAGATGGCCGTGGTAGAGTGGGACTAACAGATTTTGCAGCAGGTGAAACAGTGCAAACATGTAAAAATATAGATAGGCTGGAGGAACCTGTGTATTTTATCCTTTGCCTTAAGGAATTTAAAATCCTTTTAATAGAGAAGACATTTTCAAATATTGAAAGCCTAGCACCAATATAAGATGTTGTAAAAGTGAAGAAGTTTCAGGGATTTATATTTTCTAACAGAAGTTGAAGCATAGAAAACTGTCTTATGGGGAATGATTTCTTCAGCCTTCTTTGTATCACTAAGAAAGCTTCATGCTGAGCATTTAGATTGGAGACAGATCAAAATGCAGATGCTTTTTTTGGTTACCTTAATAGCTTAATAGGCTTTATGGATTATTACTCTCACAAGCCTTTTTGAGCTTATAAAATCCTAATGTATTTGCTCTTAGAAATTATGAGCTCTGTCCCAAAAACTCTTACTTGTATGAGCACCTTAGTGAGTTGCCTGATTTAGTGCCATTGATCTTTAAAGGTCTGCATGATTGCCATCCTGTGCTTGCAAAAATACTGTAGAAGACGGGAAAGTGCAAGAAATCCCAAAAGGGGGCCAATTACTCTATGAAACTATCATGTTCCACCCCACTCAGTCTCTTCCCAAAGATGTTTGCTCCATTTGCATTCATGCAGTAACTAACCAAAAAGCAAATGGATTGTATGTGGTAGATGTTGGTCAAAACCATATTTATTTAAAAACTGTGAGTTTGGGTGACATTAAGAGGAGTTCTCACAGGCAGGCACAGTGCAAGAGTTAGTTCCTCTGTGGGAGTGTCAGGCTACAAAGTCTGTTCAGCTGCATTTGAATTCAGAAAACCAGCCCCTCACAAGCAGCCTTGAATATGCTCAGAAATAAATCTCCCCTAGTTTGCCATGGCTTTCCCAGGGATTAAGTTACCCTGCCTCTATCCTTTAAACTGCTGGGTGCTCATCCCTTTGGGTATCTCAAGGTTTTCTAGCCTTGCTTTTTGTTTTGCCTTGTGATGCTGATCTTTTCATATTAGACCAAGTCTCCTTGACCATTAAGCTGATACTAAGTTTGTCTTTATACTGTCATCCATCGTCCAAAATTTATGCTGATGGTAGTTTTGCCATATGACTACATTTCTGGCTCGAGCTACTATAGCTATAGCCCTGAAAACATCTGAGGAATTACATGAAGAGGTGTAATGAAGAGTTGCTCATGAAAACTATATGCAACCTGATGATTCCTCAATGTCCAGGGCCCTCTAGTTGATGAGCTGCATTTTTTTTTAGCACTGACAACTGTCTGTCATTCGGATATTTCTACAGACTTTTCCTCCAGATGTTTCCTGCCTTCAGTGGAGGAGATAATGACCAGCTATTCACTGTGAGCTTTTCTGGTTCAAGTAGCATAAATGTGTGCATTTGGAGTGAACAAACAAGAGTCATAATTGCATCTCTCCGTGACACGAACTCAAAACTGAGCCTGTTTAATCTGCAGTAGAATAATTCACTGCTATGAGCAGTTTTTTCAATAGTTCTGTTATCTGTTGTGAAGAAGTGAAATTTGCACTGCATGGCATTTTCCACTCTGGTATTAAAAGTTCTGTTGGATATTTCTGACCACAACAAAGGTCACATGTAACTTTTAAGTCCTGAGGTCATTGACAGACCTTACAAAAAAACTGGCAGATTTAAAGAAAAATACAAGAGAAGACAGTGAGTGTGTTACTAGTATAGACCTTATCAAAAGAAAAAAAAAAAAAAAAAAAAAAAAGAGAGAGAAAGCAAGACTGATTTAGAATGTGCTCAGGAAAAAAAAAACAAAAAACCACAAACAAAAAACCAAACCATAATCAAATGATCCTCCTGAGAATTTCAGTCTGAAAACCAGACTGCAACCAGACTAAGAACTCTGACTCAAACCTTTTCTACAGGAGATTCTGGAACCTTGTCCATTAGGGGTGTGGAATGGGATTATTTCTGCTTAACATCCTAAAATTGTGATTATCTTTAAGAGACTTTTTAAAGGCATAGGAAAAAATAATTTTTGGTTCATTTGCAGGAGTCAGTCACCTACTACTTGCTTCTGAAGCTTCACATTTCAGAAGCTTCAGAAACAAGTAGTGAAAGTTTAAAAGCTGAAGTTTCACTAAGAAGAATATAAGAAAGAGCAGCTATCAAGAAGCCAATACCTTCTACCCATGATTTTTTAAAAGAACCCTTGATCTTGGTGCAGTCATTGCTGAAAATTTTTGCTGATACCTTGAGGAAGATAAATAAAAAAATACCAGGTTTTGCTTCTCACTGTGTTCTAGACTAGTTCTTGCATGTGACCACACCACCACTGTCATCCTTTTAATGCAGAAATGAAACTTGCTTGCTTTAATTTATTTAATCCTATTAAGTGGCTTTGGCAATCTACATTTGCAAGGTTGATTTCACAGGGATAGAGCAGCAAAAATATCATTTTATTTATAAAAGACTCTGAGATTCATGGTTTAGTTTCGTCTTGAAATCAGAAGAGTTTGTAGGTATTAGACACTAGGCATTAGTTTGCATGAGTGATAAGTTGGGCCAATTTAGAGGAGATAAATGACCTTGCAGTTAAAATATTTTTGTAATCAGCAAAAAGCAACTCGCAAAATTTGGATCACAGAGTCAAGTTTCTCTCCCACTAATAAAGGAAAGGAGTAAATTAATGAAGAAAAAAAAAGTACTTTTTCTAAATAAGTCAGGCACACACACATCATGATAAACTCTGAGGTCCTAAATGACAGAAAACAAGGGCAGAGATTATTCTAATACTCATGTCTGTATAGGAGTTCACATTATTAGAAATAAAATGCCTGGAATAATTAAACAAAATAATGCTCCAATTCACAGTAGGAAGAATTACATTAAATTGATAATGAAAGATTTGCTGCAAAGGCTTTAGGTCACTCTGATTCAATTCAGTAGCAAGCAAGGTATTATTATGGGAAATTCATAGTGCAGTGATGACATTGAAGAAATTTGTCTTTCTAAATAAATTGTGGAAGTGAAATCCACGTTGCCACATCAGACTTTCACAACTGTGTGCGTAACCCAACTTCTTTTTCCAGAACTTGTGATGCAAGTAATTGAATTTTGTTTGTTTAAGATATTGCTACTTTAGTTCTTTGTTATTCTGATTTATTTAGATGTCTTTAGGTATAAGAGATGCAGTCCTCATATTATTAGCTTTTTCACAGTACGTACATTGGACTCATATGGAAGTTCCTTTGTTGGGTATTCTTTCTGGTCTAGGGAGGCATAGTTAACTTGCTCCATAAATGTTTCATGATTACTGTAATTTTCATACAAAAAGATGTAGTCTTAGATATCAGAATTAGTTTTCCATGTCAAATCATGGTGGAAAAGATTTAGTCAACAGGTCTACATTTCCCTGGAAGATTTCTGTCCCATGTTTCCAAAAGCTAAATAACATAAATTCAGTACCTTTCCCCTAAAATCAATAGTTAGAATTCAGTCTGTCCCGGGTGTGTGGCTGCTCCTTGGGGAGAAAATAAAGGCTTTGTAATACAGAATTTTCAAGCCTGTTTAATGAGAGGATAGATAAGAGAAAAGCACCTCTGCTTCTATGGGTAGAAGACTTTCTTCATGCCACAATAATTTGTACTTTCTGTGTTTTGGCAGCATTTTTGTCTTTTTTAAGTTTGTCTCTCTTAACTTTTTTTTTTCATTCAAGACATCTTGTCCTTCTCTGTGGTCTAAACCAAAGAATGAGCCTCTTCTCTATTAAAACAACTGCAAATAAGGCTTGTACAGTTGTGTTAACTAACATATTTCCAACAGAGGAATATACATGTAGCTTTTCCAGAGGACAGATAAGAGTCTGAAGAGTAGTTTTTCCAAGGGCTGTGCAAAAACTTGGACTCTGTGCTGGCTTTTAGATCCAAGGTCTTTGGTGAAGTAACCAGTCTGTCCATGCGCAAATCTGTACTTCACTTTTCTCCGGCTATGCCCGGAACATTTCTAGGCATTGGCAATGTTGCAATAGATTCTGTTAGCACATTAAAATCTGCTGTCACCCAGGTCGATTCTGCAGTCCATGTTTCACAGATGGCACTATTAATCCAGCAGGCAGGAGCAGCTCTTGTTTATTCCCAACCTGAATGAGCTTTCAGCTAGAAATGAGACATGGAAGGGTTTGCATCCTGTTATAATTCTTGCTCTGCCATCCTTTAATGAGCTTAGTGAGTAGTTTATAATGTTGTCCTTACTTGCCTGGGACACCGAACACGGTGAAGGCCCGGAGTGAAAGCGGTGAGGGGTGTAGGGGGTGGCTGAGCCATGGTGTGACTGCTCTGGTGTTGTGTAAAGCTACTCAGTGCTGCTAATGAGCCAGTCCTTCATCTGGCAGAAGCAGTGGCACTCGTCACCATAATTTGCCATAGCGTTAACAAAGCAATTTTAAACTTTTTTTTTTTTTTTAAGGGCTATTGCTGTGAGAGCATGGTGGGACATGACATTACTTATATGCTTCTTCCAAAAAGCAATTCTGGCAATTGATATTGTTGGAGCAGTTGAACTCTCCAGATCCCCAGCCCAATCTCATCTTGCTTGTCAGGGTAAGCAACTGGATCTTCAGCCCCTTGCCATCTCACCTCTGGTTTTTGTAGTGTTTCATGGCAGGGATATGTGACTGTAAACTACATCAAGGTCTCAAAATTTTTGCCTTTGGCTGTGTGCTGGGTGAGTCTCCAGGCTGAGCTGGCCAAATACTGACAACCTTCAGTATGGAGGAGGAACCTGGCTGTGACTGAGAAAGCCCTTGTCGGGCAAGCTCCGGGAGAAGATGTGGAAT
Organism: Tetrax tetrax; assembly: GCA_009806455.1. NCBI lineage: Eukaryota > Metazoa > Chordata > Aves > Otidiformes > Otididae > Tetrax > Tetrax tetrax. The sequence goes on along the minus strand of WHYT01016833.1, from coordinate 491,726 downwards.
AGGAGCACCTCCTACAGATGAATTTAGGTAAAACCACAGCTTAATAAGCAGGCAGTAACAAGAGAGACTTTTATTTAGTAGCATATAATAGCTAGTGCTTTAGTGATTCTTGTAGCTGCAAATGCAGTAGGATCTGTTGGCCAGTAGACCCTTGAGAGTGGGAAACATTCGTATTGCAAAGTCCGTCTTTTATTTTCACTGTATTCTGCTTTGTATGTTACAAATTACGAGACTGGCAGCTTGCTTCAATGTGCTGTGGAATAAATATCTCATCTCTTCCTGCATGCTCAACCAGATCCTGCTCTCAGTTCGTTTAGTTCTATGCTAATCCCATGGAATTAATTTGCAACAGTGTGAAATCAGACTCTGAGACAGTTTTTTTTTTCCCTTCTTTTGATCTATTGGAGGTTTTCCATGCCTGGGTCCTTTGTACTTGTTATTTGTCTGTTTATGTTAAGACTGTGATTTTACCTGGCCTTCTTAATTTTTATAATGTAATTGCTAAGTCTCTACAAACCAGAACGAAAAAGTTTTGATAATTCAGATTTAACTAGAATATTAAAGAATGCAAATAGTTTGAGAGGAAATTTTAATAATTGTACGTAAGGAAGTTCCGTTTGGAAATGTAACAGAATTAACAGGAATTGGACAGTAACAACCCTAATTATTCTTTCACATTCCATAAGGACAGTTTTGAATTAAAAGAAAAAAAAAAAGATTTTAATATGAAAAGCACTCTTCCGATATTGCCATAGACATCTGCAGCAGGACTGCAGGAATACTATTTATCAAGCATATAAAAACTGTATATGCACAGAGATATGTACACTAAAATTGCCAGTAAAACCAACATGAGGCAGACAGACTAAGAGAGTTTTGATCTGTGCTTCTTCTTATTCTGACCACGCAGTGTTTTACAAATGGAAAGATAATATTTCAAGAACCAAATACATTTGTTGTCTCTGATTCCCTTCGTCAGCATTGTTAGCACAAAAGCTGGTTAACATAAAAGACCATGTATAGAACACAATATAAGAAAAAGTGGCTTAAATTCATAAAAATCCTGATTGGAGGCTTACAAACTCCCACATGACAAAACCATGTTTACTGATAATTTAGCTGCATATAGATTGCAGTTTTCCAAAGTTCAAGTGAATATTGTGAAGAGAATCATGTGTGCATGGTTTACTGAAATTTTTACATGCTTGCAGGATGATTGCTGAGTCATATTAAAATGGAAATGTGTAGATTCATAGTAATGGGAATTTTGTAAAGAACCAAAAACTGGTTTGTGGATTACTTCCAGAAAGCTTAAGACTTCAAAGTGCATAATGATTTCTGGTTTATCTTACCTTACAGTTTTCTTTGTATGACTAACTTAGTTGTATTAAAGGCTTATCCTAGGGAACTAGGTTGTTCCCTCTTGGAACAACCAGATTTTTGTAGATACAGCAGTATGTACATTACCTGAAAACAAGGATTTACACTGGGGTATCATTAAAGCAAAAAACCTGCCAACCTAGAACATAGCCACAGGAGTGGAGTTTGGCTATTAAATAATCAGCAAGTATTTATAGTGAGCCTCAGAAAGTATTCTTACTTGTTTTAATGGCATTCACACCCACTGTATTTCATTATGAGGGCCTAGCATTGTGGCAGTTTTGTTTTCATATCCCCTCTGTCATGGTGACTTCACTTAATGCAAGAATGTACTTTTCGTTAAAGTCTTTCCTGATCCTTCCATTTCTAGTACCTTTGACACTGAGGAAGGCCTAGTGTAGCTGCACAGTGTTGAAACTAGTGGGATGTAACAGCCCTCTCCTTGGTAAATGTAGATAGTTATGACTGCACTTCTTAATGAAAGCAGATGGCTGAAACAGTAAGAGCATCCATCTCTAATAAATTCCAGAGTCCCTGGAACAGAGGTGTTCATGGTAGACTGGGTTTCTGTAGGCCTTGTGTGGTGTGCCTGACAAAGACGTAGGAGGAAGACATGATGAAAAAAACACAGATTCTGTGAGAAGAATTACGAGAGGAAGAGATAGAGGCAGACTGAGCATTTGGGGAGCAACTGTTGGCTATAGGGAGGCTAACAACTGGGGGCAATGGCATGGTCTCCCACTTGTGACTCCTGCAGTGCTTAGAGAAACAGAGCTTAAGATATTTGTAGTGGAATGGCTTTACGTACAAAATGGATGGATTTACTGTGAGTTTCTATTTCTAATTGAAAGACCTTGTAGACTGTGATTTTGGCTGGTGTCCAAAATAACATGTCTCAGCAAAAGTCTCTGAGAAATCTCATGATTGGCAATGAAGCTCACCTGACAGCTTAGAGGTAAATAAATGCTTTTGTCCTAGGCTGTGAATGGGAAAGAGAGGCGGGCGACAGATAGGAGCCTGAGCTACAGCCACTAGCTGCTTAGGCTGCCACCCTCATTTCTTCACCATGAACTCCCTCATGCTGTCTTGTAGCTATTGTCCCTGACTATGTACTTCCATGATTCAGTCCTTTATAGCTCCAGAACATCTATTTCCCCTAATGCCTTATTCTCTTTGGTCATAGTGGCAGTTCTCCCTGGAGCTGTAGATTTACCTTAAGTATTAGGAAGCTGTTCTGGGAGGACCAGGCTTTGCAGAGGAAAGCAACAGAGATACTGCTTCTGCATCAGGTGTGTCAATGGGTTACCTCAGGCATCTGGTTCATAGCTGCAGAGACAGATCAATAGTATGAAAGGCAGTGTGAAGTAACAGAGTGATGACAGAATGTCAGCTCAAATATTTTTCTGCCTATCCTTTGCTATGCCGTGTAGGACATAATTCCCCAAGTGAGGTGTCTAAACACTGAGAGCCAAAATGGGAGAGATCTAATTTTAAGTTCTTAATATTGTAATTCTGCATTTAGAAACTGTGCCTTTCAGGTCTTTCTGCATCAATTTCTTGATTCCAAAAGAGTTAAAAGTAACTGGGCATGTGCGTGCTGCAGATTCTCCAGAACACATACCTGGTGATCTCCAGAATCTTGGCATACAGGGATGCTCTTGATTTCAGAGCCACAGATCTTCTCTTTCATCTTAATGCAAAGCAGAACATTGTAGAAAAATAGTTAAAAAGCAGGAGGAATCAGAGTAAGATGGAACTTGAGATGGTCTTTTTTTTCTTCACCTGAAGAAAACAAATTGTCTTGCTTTATGGTTATAGGTGAAATTTGAAAATTCAGGTTTGCTTTTGTGTCCACAGCTCTGTCAGGCTCACTGGCAGTACAATGTTGTTGTCTTATCTGCAGGTCATTCTGTAAAATTTCTTTTCTGTTTCTAATAGTTTTTCTCCTTACTGTTTCTTATACCCTCAGCACGTATAAGACAAACCCTTACATGATATTTTATGTTTCAGGTGATTTGAAAGACCTAGGAAACAGTGGTGAAAATAGCTAAAAATGTTTATCTGAAGGATGAATATGGAGGCAGGTGGTATTCAATGGTTATAAAGACAGTGAGCCTGAAATACTGAGTCAAATATGCAAAATTCAAGTATTTGCTTTTGGTAAGACTCTATTTTGCTTCAGACAATGTCTAGTTTACCATTTTAAAACTGAGAAAGTGTAATATACTAGTGGGTGAATAAAAAAAAATAAGAGTTGGTTTTCCTTTTACAATGTTCAAGAATCATTCTAACATCATATTGTATGTAAAAAGTACAAGTGTTTTGTGTGTTTTGATTGCATTGATTGTCATATAATCAATCTTGTAAACCCATAGTCTCAGACCTGTTAGAGACATAAATAGTCCAAAATTAAAAAAAAAAAAACAAACCAACTTTGATGTTTGTTAGCTATAAAACATGGTAAGAGGTACATTTTGATCCTTTACTTATTGCTATTGTAGATGCTGCTCTCAGAGAAGTTCTGCTTTGTAGCTTATTGCAATGAGCCTGTGTGTTCTGCTCAGTAGAAGACGCAAAACCCAAAGAGCGCAGTTAATTGCTGAAGAGAAGGCAGTCATATCCAGTAACCTGCCCCTAGAGCAATCAGCTCTCCTGTTCAGAACAAAGTTGTTTACAAACAGTGTCTCTGTTCCTAGTTCAGATGGAGGAATGGAGGACTGGAAGCCAACTGCTATATTTTGCTTATTAGGCTGGTGTAAAACTGACACCCACAGTCCTCAGCCTAAGCTCATGGTGTGCTTCCAGTAAACAAGGATTTTATGCTCTGAAGGACAGCTATTTGAAATGTTTATACCTTAAGCATCATCCTAATGTTTTCCTTTCTTCTTACTTCCTCTTTTTAAAAATGCATGAGGTAGACCACTTTAAATGTTATTACTCTTTCACAGAAAAGGAAGTCCCACAGGACAGATACAGCATGCCAAGGCTTTCACTTTGTCTTATTTAAGGGCCAACTTTCTACTTTTTGTTCTCTGTCCCTTTCTGACACTGTAGGAAACATTAGCTATGCTCAGCTAGCTTCCTCAGTATCGTTCATTACTTTATATGCCCCTCTCACATTTGATTATGTTCTTCTTGCAGTCACTGTCCTGAGAGCTAAGTCCTGTGTGAGTTTCTGCCAGCTGACAATAAAGTCGGCAGAGGTCCTGGTAACAAAAAGTCACCAGAAGGGGAAGGGCAACTGTGAAATAACACAGAGAAGCAAGCAGAGCTTGTTGGAAAGAAGACCTTACTAGGGCAGCTGGGGATGCACTGATTCAGCATTTCCTCCCTACAGGCTGTGCAGGCTGGGTTCTCTGCAGCTGGAGCTGCCCGCATCCGTCAGGATCTCCAGGGTGTTGAAGGCAGAAAAGCAGTGAAACTGCAGCATTTTTGGCCTTGCAATGAATCCTCTGCAATGTACAGCCAACTGATTGCAGCGAGATTTATTTGGTAGTTGCAAGTCAGCATAGCATCAGCAAGCACTAAGATTTGTCGAACACTTTCCTCTGGGAATTACTATGACTACTTTTAAGGCAATCGCTAAAACCTCTGTAATCTTTAGCAGATTCTTTGTGTATTTAGGTAAGCAGAAGTCCTAGGAAATGCCTTTTTGCTGGCTTCTTACTAAGCTGTTCATGTTTGATTGAGTTGTAAGAAATGAAGAGCAGGCACCTCCTGTCAGTAGTCTCTATGGTGTAGTTGGAGTTCAGCTGAAAATCTTCCCAGCCCCCTGCCAAGAATTTGCAGCTTGTTTCATGGGTGCTTTTAATTCAGACATTTTTTAAATGTTGAGAACTTAATCTTGGAACACTCGCTAATGCTTTCCCATGTAATATTGCTGATGAAGTAGCAGCATATTAAACACTTTAAATTCCGGTATTTTAAAGCTAGCCACATAAATCTGTACCAAAGTACTTAAACTGTCACTTGTGAACAAATCTTTTGTGTGCAAGGGTATCTAGTGACCACTGTAAGTACCTAGCTTTAGTTTTTGTTTTTTTTTTTTTAAAGATTCTTTTGTCCCCCTGAAAGTTACATGGACGTACAGACCTATGGTGCTGATATATATAATTTAAAAAATAGAAAAAGGTGACTTCATTGACAAGTCTTGAAATGAGAATAAGAGGACAACTTAAAATTGCATAATTACTCCTGACACTAAGGTGATTAAAAACTCATCAAGTCTTTAAGCTTGAGCTATTACATTGCCATCCTAAGCCAAAGATACCTGACTTGAAGCAAGTTCAGAGAAGGTAAGAGACATGGGGCAAACTCTTGACTTTTTTACACATGTTGAATAACTAAATATCCTATGGTTGGTACTACAGGCTAAGTGGGAGAGTCCTGTAATGGTATGCATAAAAATCTGGAATTAAATCACTTGACCTAACATGAGCATGTGGTTTAGCAAGGAATACCTTAAACCATCCGTTTGTCACTGCTTGAATCAGCTAAGATGCATCTCTTCTGAACATTTATGAGGATTCACTATGTGTATGCACATTGGGTAATTGCATGAACACACTAGCATAAAAGAGACAACTGATCTGAATAAACAAAGTCGTTCTGCATTGCCTTGGGCTACAGCTTTCACAATAGATGCCTGTAGACCAGCAGTTGTAAATGCAGCCAGGTATCACCATTTGATGGTGCGGCTCAATGTCTTTGAAAATTCAAGGTTAACTTAATAAATTCTTCATTTTGATAAATAAAGCAGGCTTACAACCTCAATTTAATTTTGAATACGGTTCTTGTGAATCACATTTATTTTATTGAACAGAACAGAAGTCTGCTTCTTTAGGTAAAACTCTCTATTTCACTTTACTTTTAGGAAAGAGAAAGGTGAAAGAAAGGAAACAGGCAGGCAAAGTAAAAGGGAATTTTAGTTTATTTTTCTACGATGTATTTACTAAGGCTTTTTGCTCCTCCATTTTAAAGAAGACCCAAGGTTTTGTACTCAGTGTTCACAATCTGGATTCAGATAATGATCTACTAAGCAGTAGTATGTAAGTTAAAATCCTTACCATCAGTTTACCATAGCTTAAACTCCGAAATATTCCCCTGCAGCCACTTGCAGGCTTTCTGCATAAGGAATCTAGAGATTGGAGTAATTAGATGTGTCACCTTCAGTAAGCTGGCTGCACTGACCCATTGCAGCACCTGATAGAGCTTCTGTAGACTGTGGTGGTGATGGTCAACTTTTATTTTCGTGGATATCTAGAATATTAGTGCAAGTATATTGAGATCATCAGGACTTGCACTTTTTCACTTCCTGACAACCATATAAAACCTACCCATCAAATAAGCAAGGGTTGTAACATGGGATTGTTTTGTGATATTCAGAGAAAGGAGGCCTAAGGAATGCTAACGTGGTAAAATCCAAAGATGTACATCTTAAGAGTACTATATAAAATAATACCTTGCTTCATTTTTTTCTTCTTTCACTGAACTCAATAGACTTATTTCTGAAATCTGTCTAGCTGAGTCTGTGGCTTTGGATTTTAGTTATACATTAACCTAACATCATATAATTTCAAATAAATGCAGAATAGGTCTACTCTGAGTACATTACTAGCACTGCTTAGGATACTGATTTTTAGAAATTATCTAGACCCTCTTAAGTTAACTAGATTGACTTTAATGGCTGCCTTTGAAATACATCTCATTTTTCTGCAGCTCAGCCTAACAAAAAACCCATAGACTGTACGTGTAAGTGTCTTGCAAAGATTAGAGAGCCCTGTGCACCAAGAAAACTATCAGCTGTAATTTACTTCAGGACTGACAAGCAGTGACTCACGGATAGGTATAAAATTGCAGAGTCCAGATGCCACTTTTGAAAACAAGTGTAAGAGAGAGTAGAGGAAGCCCTTCACTGTAAAACGTCTTGAGACAATTTAGCAAAACCGTATCTGGGCTCATATTCTACAAAAATTTAGAGACACTATGTTGCGTTCAGCACCACACTGCCAGCCACCAAACATCATGAACTTTTGTTATTCCCATAAAAGCTGCTTAAAAACAAAATAGCTTTTTAGTTACTGCAGTTGAAAAAGATTTAGCAAGCAGGAAAGATATATGAACCCAAGCTGTAGAAAGCCAGTTAGATTCTGCTGCTCATTTGACTGTCATGATGCCCTTTATCTTAAAGGAAAGCACACAGAGATTCATAGTTAGTGAGGCATCATTTCTTGCATGAATTACTTCATAAGCTTGTTTCCCAAGAACACACATTCCTGAACAAAACAAGGAAGATGTCAGGCTTAATCACTGATGGACTTACATCACTGAGAAAAAGAGATTGTGTGAAAAGAATACCATAGACCATTTCTTCATAGCAAGTAGACGTTGTTTTGGATTCTTCCTAAAATGAAATGTTTTAAGACTTTTAGCACAGGTGCAGCGAACTTGAAAACATGATCACCAATACAGGCAGGAGGATGGACAAACTCTGAGGTACTGCCATGGCATACAGGAGAACTAACAAATATTTTGTTACATTCTCTAAAAAATTTAGTGAACTGTCTCGTGGTTGATCTTTTTATAGTTCTGATAAAAACATAATAAGGGATTACGCCCCAGATACTTTTGAATAAAAGAAAATACCAGAATTCATTTTGTTTTCTTTTTTCAGAACTATAATAAATTAATGGTTTTAAAGAAATTGTAACATGTAATTGCAAAAGATAATATTTTTTTTTACTAGTAATTCCTTCTGAAATATATGTAATGCAGAGATGACACAAAATTTCCATTTCATTCTGATCCTGAGGGAACTAGTATGCAACAGTTGCCATGATTTAAGAGCAAACTTATTTTTTATAGAAAATGTGTCTTTTCTTTAAAGAAAACGCTACTGAGTGTGTCCAAAAATCTAGTATTCACTCCCAGTATGAAGAAACACAAGCATTTTAACCTTGAACCAGTGTTGTCTTAAATTAAATAGTTGTATAAAATGTCTGAATACTAAATGTTTCTACAATGGAAAAATGATATTTTAGAATACTTTCCCATGCACTGTGTTACTCAGATTACATAGCAATGAACATGTAAATGCAAAACTCACTACAAACAATATGAAAATAGTTTTATTTGCCATCTTAATGGGGAAAAAATGCCATCAAATACATGATGTAAACAGCTACACCACAATTGAATTTTTCACTGCCATAGTTTAAAACAGTATTTTATGGTGTTATTGTTGTTAATCCAGGAGATAATCCAGGCATTATGAGTATTTAGTATCACCAAAATGTTCAACAATTTTTTACATTCCTTCTTTGAAAACTGTGGAGGCATTTCTGCCTTAAAAATCTATTTATATTCCAGTCTTGAACATTTCTTCTAGGATGGCAAATTAAGCTCAGAAACAATTGAGTTACTAATCATGTGTGGAAAAAGCAATTTTAAAAGTCTGTTTCATGGTATTATATCCCATTCTGTACTGATGAAGAATTAAATTACTTCAGATGTGGTTTTCACTTTTCTTTTATTTCCTGAACATATATGCAAAATGCATTTCATTATTCTTTCTCTTTATAACATAATTATCTTCCTCAAATTAAATTATATGGTACAAATCATGATCTGGTTGTTTTTATACATTTGTGCAGCTTCATCACATTCTCTTTCAAGTAGATGACAGTATTTCTTTCAACACGATTTTTTTTTTTACAAATGCCCTCATATTACGCCTAGAGCATGCTAAGTATGTTTGAGGCATGCTGAATGCTCTCAACTCCTCTTGGCCATAAGAAAAATGACATTCTTCAGTCCTTTGCCAGGTACAACATGACAAATTACTCAGATTTCAATTATATATTCTCATATCTTTCAATATTAAGAAACAAATTTCTATCTTCAGAAGTTCAAAGTCCTGATAATAATTTTTTAAACTTTGATTAAAGTTCCAGTTCTGAACACTCATCCACATTTCACAAGCTTTATTTCTGTAACTATACCCATCTCCATCTTTAGGACTAGACTGTCCTAAATTGCTTCTTTGGAGAGAAGAACTTTTCCTGGCTTGTCCTTTTTACTTTCTTGCAAATTTTGCTGCAAGATAAATTTTCCCTCCCCTGAAGGTTCCTTAGAGTATGCACAAATAAATCATAGATTTGCAAGTGTGTGTGGATTTGTATCTGAAAGAGTATGTATATGTATTTTTTATATATATATATATACACATTATGGAAAAATCTTATAAGATGCATCCACTGTTTTAATGACATGTTAGGAAACAGATTTTGTATTTTCCTTTTCTTTCCACTCCTTTAAAAGTTCTTTCTGTGATAGTTGTCTTCAATAGAGGCCTAAAACTTATTTTTTTCTAAGCATTTCTCACACGAGGGCAATCTGATTTCAGAGGTGATAGGTAGTTCCTTTGTCAGAACAGAGATCTGTACCTCATTTCCCTTCTTCAAGTTAATATACACAGCTAGGGGGCTACATTTTTGACGAAGAGTTCAGTTATGGTTATTCTTTTACTTATTATGGAACTGAAAGGATCTGCTTTGTTATCAGTGTTTGCTTGTAACTGCTTGCCTTTCACTTAAGCTTCAAGGTTAGTTCACTTACTCAAAAGACATATCCTGAAAGTTAGTGTTGATGTGTGTCCAAAAACTGCATTTGACTGCTCTGGGGAGATTGTTCATAGAACAGTTGTGACATAATTTGTTTTCTACGCAATGCACCAAATAAGAGCCTTGAAATGAAGGAAAATGTTTATATGCCAGCTTGTGGGGAAGGGGTTATGATCAAATAAGAATGGAATGTAAGATGACTGGAGTTTGCACTATGTCCTAATTTAATTAGTACTCGATGACTGGAGTTTCCTATTTCGTGTATTCTGATTTTGACTTTCCTTCCTCAAGATAAGGAGAATGACTAGAAAAATAACACACAACTGTATCACACAACTTTCAAGATGTCATGGAAACATATTCCATGACAAAAGTTCTGGGTTCCCATTTAACACAAATGTTAATTATATTAAAGAAACAAGCAAAACTTGGGATCACAAATCAGATACAAAATGTTGCATTTGCTTGTTTTCAGTGCAAATTCTGTTCTGCCTCAGAAGTGTCTCCTGGTGATATGTTCTGTTGCTGTTGTCCTAGAGCAGGACATAGGAATCACAAATCATCCCCAGGATACATCACTTACTTGAAAGCATTAATGACCTTTAAAATCCATCCAGAGTCTCATTTTCCTTCATGGCAGAGTGGTATGTGCCATGTTACCTGCCCTTAACCAGAGCTGCCAGTTTGGGCTAAATGGCCATTTGCTGGGAGTGGTTCAACTGAAACACCTTTTTTTGATCTCCTTGCATATCGCTTCCTCCAAAACACCAAGGTAATGTTACTCCTTTTTAGGCTTTTCTTTGAACAGCTGGTCAGTCTTGAGTTCCTGATAATTTTTGGTGTTTTAGGCCCCACTCTCTCAAACTGACATACAGGGAGTTTGCCTCCCTGCGTAATTTCTGTGAAGTGAACATCGTGATCTTCAGCCCAGCTGCTATGCGCCAGACCCTGAAATTACAACAATTCCTGTCCAAGAAACTGACAAGAATGAAAGACTCCAGCAACACTGCAGTGTGAATTTACTCTGATTTAGTTGATTGCTAGGATGCTTTAATTCGAGTGGTTCAAAAACCTATCACAACAGCACTCATCTGTGGTGTTTTACTGCCTTTCCATTCTGTGCATGTTGCATCTGACACTTCTTTTTGTTCTTTTTCTCATTCATGCAGTCACCTAATGCTGGCGACAAGGATGAACAAACACTGACGGTAGGCAGCAATTAGTTTGTGCCTGAGCATGTATTTCAAAGGGGGGTGGTAAGACAAGCCTTACTTTGGTTTGACACACATTGACATTTTTCTAAATTACTGGGATTTCTTTCTGCCTTCCATACTGCTATAGAATTTAAATAATTTATTTCCAAAGATAAAGCAGTGAATTAATTTTCTTGTTCGGTTTCTATCATTTTTCATTTAGTATTTGTATGACACCAAAGATTAATCTATGTACCATGTATTGTTGCAAAATACTATTTTCTTCAGGGTTGCTTTTTCCCTATAATTGGATTTCAGGGTTTTATTCATCAGCAGTGTGTTGGCTCTGATTATCCTTTTTATCAAAACAAAGAGACAGCCATCCACAAAGCAGTCTTACTCTATGAGATATATTAAATGCATTGATTATTGTACCAGACGATGGCATGGGGAAAAGAACCTCAGAATATGTTTTAAATTTCTGTAAAAGCACATAAAAAAATGCTTGTATGTTAAGTCCATTGCTGTAGGTGTCTGCACTGCCCTACTATAGTTGCAATCTGTTTTTGCAATCAGTACTTAATGGATTGAACCAAAACGAAGAGTATGTTTCACACTGACCGAGTTTTAGAATTTTGCCATTAAAAAGGGTACTCTCTGCCCTTTTTCTCCATAGTTTTGAAAATATGCATGTTTGCAATGTACTGACGTAATAAAAATTAGAGCTTACTTCAAGGATTCAACCACAAGGTTGTACAAAGACACAAAATATAAATTCTCCCTGATGCAAGTATGAGATTTTTGTTTTCTTAACATTTAAGGAGTTTTCACAGAGAAGGATTCTTTTTTCCCTGCTCTTTTCCTGAGTCCTGGGAGACTCATGACTAATCTGATGATCCTTCCTCTCCAGAGAAGTTGTCTGTACACGTGGCAATGTTCAACACGGTGTATAGTTTAATAAAAGCTGCAATAGGTGATGATTGAAAACGTTTCTTTGTGTAGTGAGATGTGAGATTAATTTGTAGTGTTTCAGACCTGTTTCCACACAAACTAGAAAAAAACCTCTAAATTCTTTCCCTTACATTTCCACCTAGACCAAGCCACGGCTCCAGCGAGGAGGAAGTTCTGCATCTCTCCACAACAGTCTAATGAGGAACAGCATCTTCCAGCTCATGATTCACACACTTGACCCACTTGCTGAAGGTATTCATATTAATTTGGGGGGGTTTCTGTTGCAAAAGTGAACAAATGCTTTCCTTTTCCCTTCTTCCCATGGAAATACTTCTTGCATTTCTTTTGCTTTCATCAGTCTTTTCTGAATGTGTCTGAAGTTTATGAGAGAATTTTGCTCTCTTATGGCATGGTATACATACTCCCACCAAGACATGGGACTTAGGAAATGTGTTCATTGTGATTCTAACTAAAACTGTGACTTGGTTGATGCATATCATAACTACTCTTCCACTTTGCTTCTGGCTTCAGCAGCAATGTGAAAGTTATAAAAACTCTATTCTCTTGTACTTACGTAGAGTGGGGGTTTTTGTTCTCTTTCCTGGTTTTGATTTTAGTACATCAGGAAAAAAAAAAAAGCCAAAATGATGCATAATTTTTCATATGGAATATAGAAAAGAATGAAACTCTGATGATTTAACTTCATGGGTTTTAATGCTGACATCAGAAAAAAATGCAAGAAATATCCCTCTTGTTACATGCCTATTAAGAGTTTGCTTGCTTTATCCCAGTGCGATGTTCTTTTTTTAATTTTGATAAGTTAGCAGTAAGACCATGGTCTGAAAAGTGGCAGGAAAACCAAAAGTACTTTGCAATTGTGGGGTGATTTGGATGTCAGCTTCTAGCAGGCTTCCAAAAAACCTCAAGGCTAGGTGTTTATTTGGTGAGTGTATGTCTATAGAACTTTTCTTGCTCTAGTAAGAAATGGCTTAAGAAATAGCACTTGTGAAGCAATTGTGAGGGACTAAAGAGACCTGAAATGTTACTGACACTGAGACTTTGCAAACTTCAGTAATCAAAAAGTATGTGTAGCTCTTCCTTGCATTTAAGTTCCTCTCTGTTTATCATCACAACATTGTGTATAGCTTTTAAAATTGCTTTGTATCTCTTAGACAAGGCAAATCTACTTTTCTATTTTCCTCTTCAAAAGCTGAAGCTGACACTCATTTTGTGAACACAAAGGCAGTTTTAGCCCTTGCAATCTCCCCACCTTTATTTCTGCTCTAATTATGGTTCACATCGCCTCTCTCTTTGGTTAATGCTGCACTCTTCACTGCCAAAGTCTGTTGCCTGTTAGAGTGGAGTCATCAACAGACTGGGCCCAATCTATTCACATTCAATACTGGAAAAAGATAGAAGAAATCTATTGCAGTTATACGTTTGGCTTCCTTTATATGCATCACTACAGCAGATAAGAAGGCTTACTAACTGCTGCACCCATTAAGTCTCATCTTTACCCACCTGGTAGCCAAGCTTTTCATTCTGCTAGAAGAGGAAAAGACTTCCAATCTCAATTTTCCACTTCTTAATAAAAAATTATAATATTTAATTACAATCCTTTGCACTCCTTTTTTCTTTTAAAGCAAAGCTCCTGGGCTGCAGATGCATCTGTGGTGTCTCAAATAGTGCTAACACAAACAAAAATAACAATCATCTGAAGCAGTAAATAGACTTTCTCAAATATTTTTTTTAAATAAGCAGTCTGAGAAGAGCTCATTAGCAGGACATATTGAAGACCACAGGAAAGGTAGAAATGTTGACTGGAGTTCAATTTGGACTTCATGAAGATTCAGAAATAAGATCAGCTCTCAGGTATTTTTCCAATGCTCAGACCTATTTCAGTTGTTTCCTAGACATAGCTTGTTCAGCATTTAGACCTTTTCTCACTTTTCCCCTGTAGCAAACTTTCACCACACAGTGTGATCCAGAGGCTTCCTCCTCCACAACAACACAGGAAAAAAAGGGTTTGGAATTCTGATATCCATCTTGGGAGACACAGAAGCCCAGTACTTTTGAAAATTAGGTATTATAATTGAGTTTATTAGGTAACTTAATGCTGTTCTTCATTATGTCAATAAAACACTTAAGATCAATGTGGATTGATAGAGATGGTTACAATGGATAAATCTTATTTAAACTACTCCAGTAAAATTTTCTTCAGAGTTTCTTGCTCATAATCCTTTACCGTTTGTTTGGCTTTTTCCCTCTCCAAACTCTTATATTTGTCCTGGAATTAATATTCTTCAAAAAGTTGTAGTTAATCAAGTTGGTGTTAATATCAAAGGAGCTAATATTTTGAATTTCCACTGACTTCACAAAATTCAAATTTTAATTAATCAGAGCATGGAAGTGCCAATATAGGAGTGCAATTCAATAAATATTTTTGCATTTGAAAGTCTGGTTTTAGTTTTTTACAAATAAAACATATGTGTAGAAGAAACATGAAAAAAATCTACTTACTTTTCTGTCACATATTCTGATCATTAAACTTTTCTGAGGCATCACCACATTTGTAGGCAGAGTTGGCTCTTAAGATCTTTTGCACTGCAGGCAGTTTGGAAGGTAGACATAGGGTGTATTGGATATCGGCACTGAATACTCGTATTGTTTCCTGAAGTTTTGAGCTTTTAAGTATCCACATTCGTTATTCTGTATTCATATAATTCTACAAACCTCCATAAAATAAAAAATATTTTTGTTTGATATAAATACTGTGGCTGGCCAAGGTAGGTAATACTAGTTAACAAATATGGATGACATTGTAGTTGACTCTTACATTGAATTCAAAAATATGTGTGATAACAGGTATGGGTACCTACTATATACGATATTGATTATCAGTTTGGCTCACTGCGAATTTTACCTACCAAACTCTCACCATGTTCTTGTGTTTTAATCCTCTGTGTATAATGAACATTGAACAATCAACTGATACATCATGTTTACTTTAACAGACCTTTACCATGCTTGCTAAGTAGTTTTTAAGCTGATAGCCTTTCATTGTCAAGAATTAAAAGAAGGAATAGTATTTACCAGAAGCATCGAAGAAGTGTAGTCCTGTGCTCTATAAACCCATCATCTGGAGGGATGTAGGAATGTCAAGGGTTAGCTGGTGCCTTCTCTGACCCACAAGGCTTTCTCCGCTTCGCATGCCCTTTCCTACTACAAAAAAAAAAAAAAAAAAAAAAAAACAACAAACATATATAATGAAGTAAATGAGTGATTTGTGTTAGTTTTGAGTTTTGTGTAAGCAAAGGAAATTAGCTCTGTTGCACTCAGGTGATGAAACACAATGGACCTGGTGCACGACCTGTGAGGTCAAAGCATTTCTTTCAAATCATTTAATGTGAGTATGGATCAGACTCAAAGGAATAGCAGAAGGAGGTTCTGAGCATTTTTCTGACCCATTTTAGTCAGCCTGGATCCCCCTCAGTGTTTCTACCAGATGAGGACTTAGATCAATAGGTCAATAGATCAATAGATCAAAAGCATTGTATCATTAACTGTATTTGTTGGATTTGCAGCAAAAGAACAGTATATAAGAACATTACAAAGTGGCATTCTCAAAGGAAATTTGTGAAAAAGTGTGAAAGGTGTAAATTAAAGCCGACCCATACACAGGTGCTCTGGCACCCCCTGCACTTGGGGCTTACTTCCTTCCTTTCTCTCTCATTTCCTCTTTCCCCATTCTGCTACCATTTACTTCCTTTGACTTTCCTTATACTGCATATCACCTATCTGCACCTGCCTTCTTTCAGCCTCTTCCCATAGGATGGCTTCCACAGTGTTTGCTCTCCTTCTGGTCTGCTGGGTCTGTCAGTCAGAGCACTTCCCAAGCCGACACCAGCAGCCCTGGAGCTGCGACAAACAAGTGAACTTGTCTGTGTTTTCAGTTTCTGGAAAAGCACTTGTAAAGTCTGGGAGCTCTGTGCTTGATTCTTCAGGACTTCCAGATCCAATCTTGCCATTAGAGGTAGAATTTCTAGTTGTTGCACTGCTGCTGGAAAATCCAGCTTTTCTTTCTTTTTATGTCAATACTAAAGTTCACTGTTACATTGGAAAATGGGGGCACGAAAAGGCACACTGTCACTTGGACTTGTGTGGGCTTTGCAAAGCTGACAGAAAAGAAGTCTCATCTAAGTCCCCTTGATAGAATAAGCAGTATAGAATGCATTAAACAGGCTGTGTGAGTATTAAAGGTCAGCCTGACCTACACAGTATTATTGTTACATTAGCATGCAATGCATTTATAGAAAACCAGCTCATCATATTTACTCCTGAATAATTCATTTGTGAAGCCAGAACCGACCTCTACTTTAATTGAGAGCCTCTTAAAAATGCGCTTGATAGTAAGTAGGAAAAGATTAAATGAGAGAGAAATGACCGTAAGACGTTTTTACTTTCCACAAAATGTAGGTAAACAGAGCAATCCTGATATAAGATTACAGACTTGTGAACCTGTCCGTCCTTTTGCCTTTCCACCCAAGTGTAGTTTTGCCATTGCTGGTGCCTGTCTTGTGAAAATCAGCTTGTAAACCCTTTGGAATCAGCGGGCTTGCAAAGTGTTCAGCCCACCTCTAGCAGATGAGTAACATCTGAGACCAGTGGAAGCTGCTGGACATTTGGCACTTTGGGTTCAGGCAGGTGTGTGCAGCTGTGCTGTGGATTTAACAACCTAAGACAAGGAAGGCTTCTCCTCTTCAAAATCTTGGTCACAGCACAAAGCTTCTAAGAAGATAAGAGTTGAGCCACTCTTAACAGGCGAATGCGTAGGGTATTTGTTAATGGGATGTGCACTTTACATTACGGTTGAAACCTCGTTGTTCCTTAAAAATATAAATATCTGTATGACATTAGTTTTTTGTTTGCTTTTATCTTACTACAGAAATAATGACCTTGGTACAGATCATTTCCTGAGGATTAAGATTAATGACTGCCTGTGCATCAGGCTATCATCAACTCCCAGCCAGTCATTAATCCCCAGGAAATCCTGTGCCATATTTGCTTCTGCTTAAGTGCTGGTCTGGCAATCCTTTATTCACCGAGTAGGGAGCTGGACTATTCATAACAGCATTACCCACATGAATAAGGATGGCATCATCAGACCTGCTGTGTTCGTCAGACCCCAATCCAAAATCCAAGCAACTCAAACATAAATCATGGCAATCATTGATCGTTTGTGGTTTTTTTTTTTCTTGAGTCCTGTACCTCAGATATCTTTGTCCTAGTTTTGAAATGGACATCCGTGGGTTATGAAAATGTGGGATTTACAAAGATCTCTTTACATTTTTTTAATAGAAGAGGGCTGTTGTTTCTCAGTGGGAGCAGGGGAAGGGAAAAAAATGGAAAGTATTTTATATGAAAGTGTCTGCCATGAGTAGTAAGCCTACCTTGTTTCTTCAAGCTGTTACTTTGAAAAGTGATTCCATGAGGATGGTCAAGGGAGGTTTTCCTCTCTGGAGGCTCATACAGGTAGTCTGTTGAAAAGGGAAGACAGGAGTGGTGAAGCGAGGATTCAGAGCACTAATGCAAGCTGAGGCTACCTTGCTTTTCTTGCACAGCTTTAGCAGGGTACGGGAAGAATGAGATATTTTCCTTATCATCCAGACCCTTTTCTGTGTGCTGATAAGGTGCCACAGGCCAACAAAACATCTTCTGCAAGGGAGGATTTAGCTAGATGCTAACTCACTTGCTTCCGTGTGACAAGGATGTAACTCATATGCAAATAGCATCCTCTGCATGCAAATGAGTGCAATAGAAATCTCTGTCATGGCTCAGTCTCCCATCAGAAGTAGGTATCTTTGGCAGTTCTTTCCTATTCCCATCTCTAGTCCTCTTTCCAAAGTGGAAAACTACCGGATGTACTTCTCAGAAAAGTTGTTGTTTATCGTATGTGTTTTACTTTTTTTTTAAAACATAAGTATAGTGCATGTTATGGGTGAGAGAAGTAACCTTCTGTTACATAAAGCTGAGCTGACAATTCTGTCACTTCTTTCACTGAATGCAGAAAAATAGGGTACTGTCACTGTCTGCTCTGATAAAGAAAAACCAGAAACCTGCATTCATACTTCTCAAGAAAATAAAGAATGATGTGATCCTCACAGCTTTTGACATAGTAGTGAATTATTTATAATTACTCACAAGATTCTGTTTTGTTCCTACATACTGATCTGAAGAATTGCCCAACTTTTCTGTTCACCTCCATCTATTTTGCTTAATTTGCTGCTGCTACTTGTGTTTTTTTTCTGAGATGTCGTGAAAAATGTCAGCTTACCCCAAAGACAGCTGATGAAAGTTGAATAACCTTCACCTGCCTGGTCACTCAGCAGGCACCCAACTTTGGTCTCATTTTGCAGAATCCTTGTGATCTTGTTCTTCCCTTGGCCTAAGTAAACTGCACTGTCATGTCTGCGATCACTCCTGTTGGGAACCTTTTTTGGTTGAAGCCTTTTGTTTGCTATATCCTCAGAGAAGTGAGGCCAGGCAACTCAGTTTACACAAACTCTTGGCTAATACTCAGCTCCTGCATGGCTGAAGTCACCTGAGCCCCTTCCGCTTTCCTCAGATCTAGTGTGTGGATACTGCAGGACTTCAGTGCACTTCCTAGCACCATTCCAGACAGGAAAGAAATAATTCTTTAGTGGCTTATAAGCACAACAGCATTTTATCTAACATAATGAAATATGCAAATCTATACAAAATTAATAAAAATAATTATGTATGTTATTAACGATTTCTGCTCTAGATCCTTCATCATTCTTGAGTGTCCTATAGGCATACCCCTGGGCTTGCAAAGCAGCTCAGCATCCTTCCTCTTGTACACTTGTTCTTACCCAGCTTGTAACAATTCCTATTTCTGCTTCTGGCCCACCAGGGAAAAACAGCCCTCTGAGCAGGATGCTCAGAGAATTTTCACTTTCTCCTCTGCTGAAGGTTGAAATGTTTGCAAGAGACTTCTGCCAGAGAAGATGGGGGCTCCCTGCCATGCTCACGTACAAATTAATAGCTGTTAGTTGTAATCTAGCGTCTTCCCTTTATCTCCATTCTGTGGTATCTCAGACTGATATGAAGACAGGAAACAAATAAAAAGTGGGATGAGACTTACCTTCAACATTGTGTGTCATGGCTTAGAAAGGCAGATACTCCTACCCTCTTTATGCAGCTAGCTTTCACAGAATTATATGGGGTTTTTTTCATGTAGGTTGGAAGGGACGTCTTGAATTACAGAATTCAGCTACTCCAACCTCCTGTTCAAGTAGGATCAGCTAGAGCAGGTTGTCTAGGACTGTGTTCAGTCATATTTCACAAATGGAGATTCCGCAGTCTTTCTGCGAAACCCATTCCAATGTTTGACCATCATCACAGTAAAAGGTGTTTTCTTGTGTCCAAATGGAATTTTCTGGTTTTTGATTCTCCTCCTGTCAGAGGGCACTTCTGAGAAGAGTTTCATCCCTCTTCTTCTTTCCCTCCCATCAGGTATGTGATGGGAGGATAAGATCCCCCCTGAATCTTCTCTTTTCCAGGCTGCACAACTACAGCTCTCTCAGTCCGTCCTCATATGACAGATGCTCCAGTGCCTTTATGGTCTTTGTAGCCTGGTGCTGCACTTGCTCCAGTATGTCCATGACTCTTCTCTACTGGCGAGGCTGGAATGGGACCCAGCACCCAGATATGCCTCACCAGCACTGAGTGGAAGGAAAATATCACCTCCCTTGACCTACTGGCAGTGCTTTCCCTAATGGAGCCAAGGATGCATTTGGTCACCTTTGCTGCAAGGGCATATTGCTGGCTCAGCTTGCAGTGGCGCAGTTCTCTGCACAGTCATTATCAAGAAGAAAATTTTTTCCTGCAGAAGATTTTAAACAGTTACATGAGATTGCCAAAGCGATGAGGCACATCACTCTCCAGTGAGGCCTTCTTTCCCCATTCTTTTTCTTTCAACTATGGTAGAGACAACAGAAATGGTCTTCCTGAAGTTGCATGGTTAATATAGATGAGATTAGTATCTTTGCAGATATCTCCAGCATCAAACTGAGTTCAGAAGCTGCAGGTGGAACTCCCCGCGCTGCCAGAGTGAGCAACAGCATAGGTAGAGTAGAAACTGTGGGTTATGTGCAGCTAAGGGCAGATCTATTAAATAGGCAGATACGGTATTTTAGATAGCCCTCATAATATCTGTCAGGAAGCTGAGAGAGAAAGAAATTAAATAGCTGTTCCCCGCAGTGTTACTTAAGATTTTAAAGCCAAAAATGGATAGCAATTGCATTTACAAACTTCCATGTAGCACACATCAGATACAAATGTCACTGTAACAGCTGTGGAACCTGAGCTGTCTACAAAGGTGAGTGCTTTTGGCTTAGAGAAAATGATCTCTTAGGCTAATGAAGAGAATTTTATTATGAAGTTTTTGTTCAGCTGATTTATCTAAATGTCAATCACAAATGTGTATCTACAGCCAAAGAAGTAGACTTTTGAAGTCTGAATTATTTTACTGAATGGGTTTATTTAGCATAGATGCAAGGACCATTTCATTCTTGTCATATATTGGAGATGTTGGTCTTACTTTTTCTAAAGATAGTGGCTGCACTTCCATGACTGTAGGGTGAGTGGGCTTGCAACTTTTATGCTATCCACAGAATGTGTCTGTGGTTAGTGATATGTATCAAAAAATGGGTATGTTTTTGTTATACATAACTTGGCGTGCAAATAAACCCTTACAAAATTCTCTCAGAAGAGGCAGTTCAATGGCAAAATGTAGCTTTTTGTTGTGATCCTCTTAAACTCTGCAGCAATAAGTGTCTGCTTAACTTCAGTTGGTCCCAAAATACTGAAAGAAGGCATCACTCATTCCTAGTTTCACTGATAGAATTTCTAGCTACTTAAAATTGAGGAACAGATCTCCCTTTAAAATCAGTATTGCTCTTGATAGGTACCAAATTTTAAAGAATGGAAGTTTTCTGATGCCTTCATAAATTTATTTTTGAAAATCTGTAATTTAATCCTTGTGTTTGTTTTATGGTAAATGTTAGGTTTCACAACATTTCTGGATGTCATGTTTTGTTCTTTTAACTGGAATCTACTCAAGCTGCTCACTGCAGGCAAAATTCTTGTCTCTCCTCTCCATGATATTTTCCAGTGATGCCCTGTTCTTCAGACAGCATATGCTTCTTGGGATTCCGTACAGATTGTGCAAGGAAGACATGAATATTTAAATACAAATGTGATCCCAGAGCAGGTTACAGCTGTCCTGACTATGTGTTTCTATGCTTAATGGCTTTGGCTTCATTTTAAGTTTCTTCCTAACTCTGAATTTCCTTGTTAAAAATGTTAACAAAGAACATGAATAGTTTATAAACCTGTACAGATCAGGGAATAATAGTAGCTATGAGGGACTCTCTGTTGAAGCTGAGAGTGGAAGATTTTGTTCAGTACAGTTTGCACATGGCAGATGACTTCATCCTCCACAGATTGGTTAGATTTTTTGACTGGATAGTCAGAGAAACATATGCTGCCCTTAACGTTTTTCTTCTTGGACATGCTGAAAATCAGAACAGCTGGAATTTATTGCAGTTGGGAGTTTTATGTCTCCAGTACCTGACAGTACCTGGTCCCACGGGTCCCACAGGCGCTCAGTGAAATTCTGACTCCATCAGAGTCAATGGTAAAGCTCCCAATGTCATCAGTAGGACAGGGTTTTAATTTCTATGTCTTTTATTTCCCATTTTTTGAATATTTGAGAATTCTTAAAAGATAAATACCCTGTTCAAAGTCAGCAAGAATTGTGTTTGATCCAAGCAGGGTCAATTCTGTTATGTATCTGTTGTCTTTTGGCGTTACTACAATTTAAAGAATATATGGTACCTATCTTCAGGAATTTCATGGAAGATGGCACGAAGGTAACTTAAGAGTGAAAGAAGATGGAAGAGGAAGCAAAGCCCTCAGGGCAGGCAACTTCATGCTTGTCTTAAACTAAAAAAAAAAAATCACCTAAAAATATCAAAAGCAGGGTCTGACACATAATAGTAATTTAAATTATTTTCTTCTCTGTTGTGTATTTGTGCTAATAATATGCTGATATTGATCACATCCTTAAACATATTTGCTCTTTAACCCGTATCAGTTAAAACCCTATGGATCGGCAAATTTTCTTTTTTCATGGGAAGAAAATTTGCTAGACAGTATGTACTGTAAGAACAGTGGATTTTCAGTCTTCATTTTAAATGCTGCACTAAGAGCAAAGTAATAGGCAGATCTTGCTTTTGGGTGTTGTGACTACCCTGAGCTGCCCAGAACTCTACTGATACAATTGTATAAATTTTTAATTGTATTTGTATTTACACTCCAATTTTATAAAATTGCAATAAACTAGTTATCAGACAACTTTAATAAGAGTATTATCATGAGAAAAACAACTACAATAAAAAAACAGAGTAAGGACACATGAGGAGACAGAACAGGAATAGAAGGCTTGTATTTAAAGACAAGATGAAAGGTGACCTCATGTGGTTTTAGAGCTCAGATGCACAAGGTAGTACATGAGTTAGTTACTCCCAATGTACTGCCTACTAGTCAAGTACCTGTAAGTCTTAATTTATATTATTTTCTTTATTTGCTTAGGAGTGCTAATAAAGCAGCACTGGTAGTAGCATAATCCAAAAAGATTTAATTTTAAAAAGCATACAACTACTATTATTTATTGTGTTACTCAGATCAAAAAGAGATCCCTTCATATTTTCCACTGCACCAGCTCAGTGGCAAAGCCTTCGTTTTGCAAGAACTGGCAGCTTGAAGGTCCACCAGTGAAAATGTAGGCTCTGACATTTAATTAAAACTTGCATAGTTTGGTTTATTTGGATGTAGTAGTGGAAAAAGTCTTTTGCTTTTAAAACAACATTTGTTTTCTGCTCCCTGCATTTTGCTAGTATGATACATATAAACTCCCACTGCAGTTCCAGTCTATCCCAGATGGGATAAAAGTACTATATGAGAAAGTTAAGAGGTTTGTGGAGTTCATAGAAGGTAGGAGACCAAATTTAGATGAGATTCACTGAAAGAAAATTATTTCAAAAGAATTCTTCTTTTTTAAAATTCACGATGCCTGATATCCTTCAGTTGGTGGGGTATTTTGTGTTATGCCTCAAATAGTCTATGTACAAAGGCATGATCTTTTATGAAAGATCTCCTAGAGGTTAGGAGTCTCGTTTTACATCTGCAGTGTTAATCTCTACTGGATCTTTCACAAGTTTTTAGCACTGAGAGTTATTTTTCCCTAATCTAACATTATTCATGAAACCAAATTAAACTTTTATTCCAATTTAGATTGGATAGCCACTACTACTTACCTAGCAAGACTTTTGAAGTGGCCTCCTTTTTTTTCTAATCTAATTTTTTTTTTCCTAATCTAACTTTTTTTTCCATCTAATTGAACTTTCTCAAGACCGTGACAGCTAGAAATGACAGTAAAGATTAGGGAAAGACAACATATGATGTTATAATGTGAATTTGTCTAAGTCCTTTTGCCGAACTCCTCAGCCTTCTTTTAAAAAAAATGCAATGAGAAAAATGAGATCCTGTTAAGCAGGATTACAACAGTAAGTGGAAATCAGAGGTCATGTTAGAAAGAGGTAAAGCGAAAGAATGGATTACCAAATTAGTGTGTTTGTCAGGAACTTGCTGACTTTCAGAATTAGGTGTGCAACCTCTCGCATAAAAAATCTGTTCAGTCTCCAATACTCGGTTAGGCTTTATGTTTGCAATTTTTTTAATAATTACCTGCTGGCTTTTAGGTTGCAGTTCTTGACTGTATGCTCATTCTTAATTTAATTATAAGTTCTGAGCCCTTACTCTCATTTCACTTCTCCCTTATGTGTTCAGCCTTTTGGTAGGTTGAATTTATGGGTATGAAATCTCAGGAAAAATAGATGCTCTCCATCTGCTTGCTCAAGAGCACCTCACAATTCTTTCTAGCCAAGCTCCCACTGATGCTGATAAAGGATTATGCCTAGATGCCTTCATGACTGAAGAAAAGTCAAGTAAATGCAACAGTGGAACTGCACTAAAAATTCAAGAATTGCCTTCAGTGATTTATCTTTAGCAGTTTTATTTTGCAGAAAAGATATGTCGCCTTTGAAGTTGTTTAATTACCTTGGAAGCGTGACATGAATTTTCATACAAATATTGTTTTTATACAAAGTGAAAATCTTACTCTTGTTGAAGGAAACTGCAATGCCTTACTTTGTTTTGAGAGTCTGAGTTGACATTTTCATGAAGGAATCCACACTTATAGCAATACGGGTTGCTATATTTAAAATAGCTTTATGTCTTATCAGTTTTTTGAGAAACTCTTAGCCAGTCTCAGTTCTGACATAAACAGGGACAACGGCAGTCTGTAGATGAGATCTTCATAGCAGAGGAGCGAAGGGAAACACTGGCTACAGTATCCTTCTGTGACAGCCTCGAGCACTAGACTTAAAAGGCAGAAATGAGTGTTTCACCACCAACCGTACCTACAGTATTTAGTGAGTGAACACTGAAAATAAACTGAATAATTGGGTATATTATTTCATAGAACCAAAGAATCATAGCATAGTTTGAGTTGGAAGGGACCTTTAAATATCATCTAGTCCGACCTCCCTGCAATGAGTATGAACACATTCCACTAGAGGAAGTTGCTAAGGGCCCCGTCCAAATAGCCCTTGAATGTTCCCACTCCAACAAGGCCACATCCTTCTTATGTTGGGGGCTCCAGAGCTGGACACAGTACTGCAGGTGGGGAGTCTCACGAGAGCGGAGTAGAGGGGAAGAATCCCCTCCCTCAATCTGCTGGCATGCTCCTTTTGATGCAGCCCAAGATGCAGTTGGCCTTCTGGGCTGTGAACACACACTGACTGCCCATGTCCAGCTTTTCATCCACCAGTACCCCCAGGTCTTTCTCAGCAGGGCTGCACTAAATACCTTCATCCCCCAGCCTGTTGTTGATACTGGGAGTTGCCCCAGACCTTGCACTTCGCCGTGTTGAACCTCATGAGATTCACATGGGCCCTCTTCTTGAGCTTGTCCAGATCCTTCTGGATGGCATCCCATCCTCAAGCATGTTGACTGTACCAGTCAGCTTGATGGTGTCTGCAAACTTGCTGAGGATGCACTCAATCCCACTGTCTGTGTCATTGATGAAGATATTAAACAGCACTGGTCCCAGTATGGACCCGTGAGGGACACCATTTGTCACTGATCTCCATCCAGGCATTCAGTCATTGACGACTTTGCTCTGGATGCAACCATGCAACCAATTCCTCATCCACCAAACACTCCATCCATCAAATCCATGTGTCGCAAATTTAGAGAGAAGGATGTTGTGGGGGACCATATCAAAGGCCTTACACATGTCCAGATGGATGACATCTGTAGCTCTTCTCTTGTCCACTGATGTAGTCACTCCATCTTTGAAGGCTACTCTGTCTGTCAGACAAGACTTGCCCTTGGTGAAGCCATGCTGACTGTCTCAGTGTAGTTTGAAATTTAAAATAATGTAGCACTGTCAAACATTATTCTTTCTGTTTACTTTGATATGGTGTGGCTGCTACATACACTGTAGGGAACAGTAGGTAATAAGGCAAATGTTGTTGTAATCTTTCAGGAATGTCAGACAGGATTACCAGGAACCCTCTGTTCTCTCCTGGTGTAAAAATATGCAGAAGGGAACAAATTAATTCAATGACTGTGTCACTGTTGCGGATCAGCTGTTAAGCCGCATTTCTGCATCCTCTCTGTTTCGTGTGACTAGTGGGGATGCAGGTACTGGCTGTCAGCCAGTCTGTCTGCTGTGACCTCCCCGTGGGAGCCTTGTAGCATGTTCATGAAACTGGAATTATAAAATTTTAGTAGTGTTGGTTTTGGGGTATTTTTTCAAGCACCCTTTATCAGAGTATTTCAGATTTCCAATTCTGTTTAAAACCAGTTTATTTTAAAAGCTGATAACTTTTTTCAATACAGTATTTTTTTCAAAATGCTTAAATTCTGTTTAAGTTTACTTAGAGTCTTACTGAAAAGAATCTTATTATAACAGGAAAATTCAAAAATAAAAACCACAGAGAAGATTTAGTCCAAATTTTGCAGCAGAAGCCAGTGCAATACATTGGAGGCAGGCTTTTCATGTTGCTGAGCAGCACTGACCTGAGTAAAATCGTTAAATCCACAAAATAATTCATGTGAGTACATGCAGCTGATGTTTTCTGGCATCACTGTTGTTCATTGCAGTCAGCGGGCTGGTGATTGTATAAAGTGTCATACTCTGGATATAGGACTGTAAAAGCTTGGAGGAGTATAATCTCACCAGCAAGATTAGAGGGTTTTTTTGGAAATAATTTCGCTAACTGCAAGCATTAACGTAGTTTAATTCCTGGCATGCTGAGTTGCTGAAGTGCGCAGAACAAGCTTGTCATTAGCATCATGCACTCTCATGCATCTCCTTGTTTCATTTCTCTTCTGTCTCTGTAAGGTCAGAGTCTCCTTTTTTCTTTCCTATTTTCATTGTATCTCTCACTTCAGATCGGAAGCAAATAGATCTAAACTGAATTGCCAGTATGTCAAGTATATGTACTTCCATTCTCTTTTGGCATCTGTTTTCCACACCTGTCCTCATCCTGCAGTGGATGCCTCACCCCAGGTTCTAGCAAAGCAGACCCCAGACACATCAAGGCAGAGGTCATGAGAATACATTTAAGCAAAGGTGCTGGCTATAGAGTCAGCAGATACTGAGTCCTAATTAAACAGCACATGTGGTCCCAAGTGCTGTATGCGGGGGAAGTCCGTATTGAAGTTACTGGGAGCTCTTCCCAGGTAAGGAGTTCAAATTTTTAGGACTAAAATCAAGATGTTAGGACAATAGCTTCTTGTATGTAAAGCAGCTACAAAGATTATGTTGCAACACTAAGACCATTTTTCCAAAACAGTATGTGCACTGTATATCATTACAAAACTATGTATTAAATTCTGTCTTTAAATGACACCTTTCTTTACTTTAAGAGAAACTTAGAGTAATGTCATATTCTATTTGGCATACTTATGTGCAAATAAGACACTGCATTGTATGAGCAAGACTATGTCAGTATTTGTAACTGGTTTTCATAAAGTATGTTTATGAAAAAAAACAATTACAATCCAAACATAATTATTTTTAAAAATTAACAGTGATAGTATCTTGTAATTTTTAGTTACATGGCATAAAGCTTTCTCTCTCTGCAAATGATGTAAGAAATGTTCATTTGACAGATTCCGATATCTGCATAGATTTTAAAAAAGGGTCTTTCAAAGCATCAAATTTGCATATCATCACAGTATTTTACAGTTAAAAACTAATAATCAGACCTCTATTTAAATTCACATGTGTGGAAAAACATTGAAGGATCATGAGGTGCATCAGCTAGAAACAAAATAATTGGACAGCATTTGTACATTTAATTGCTTAAGCTGCTTCATAAACATGAAGAGAGAGTATTTCCAAATAACACAGTACTACCAAACTATTAAGTATCCATTTTTTAATGATTATAGTCTGCCAAAGGTTGGATGCTCAGGAGCTCAATTGTAAATAAAATGAAAATGATAAAATGATACAAATGGTGAATGAAATCATCCACAAATTCCTCAGACAAATAATTTACAAATTCCTCCTTGTGCTTAATTTTTCTCAATCCTCTTTTGCAGACCTACATTAACTACTGTATTTATATATATTTACATATATGCCAAACTTTAAGAAAGTGAAGTATAAAGCAACATCTGGAGAAAAAAGGTGATTTCCTGCAAGATTATATCACACAGAAAAATAATAGTAGCTCTGGAGATCTCTATATTCCATTATTTTCTTTGCCCTGCTAGATATTCAGATCTATTTAATGATTTAATTAATTTAGGTGTCATACCACCTGATGAAGTGAGTAAAGACTTATCTTCTGATTTCAAAAGTGACAAGAGAGTGGTTAAATTAAGTAACCCCTCTAAAGCAAGTCAATATGAGCACTGGTATCAAAACAATGTTTGTGGGGCAGCATTACGAACAGTTCCTTAGATTATATTTTTTGAGATTTTGTTTGTTTCATTTGGATGTGTAAGTATTCCAATGTCTGACCAGGGAAATGTTAAAAGAACTTATTTTCCAAAGTTCCTGCTGATGAGATACCGTCAAGGTTTATTATGTTTTCCCAAATGCAGAGGCACCAAATTGGCAATCGCCTAGAAAAGGCTGAGTTTTAGGTTTCAGTGCTTCTCCTACATCTCACTTTAGCAAGTTACTTACCTAAAGCCAGTGACCTGTGAAATTCCTTGGGGGGAAGGCACTGCCGTTTCTGTAATCTGTGTTTCGCTGTCCTGCAGAATTTTTTGCGTAATCATTGTTCGAGTTTATGAAGCACATGTGAAAATGTGTTCTTGAATGGTTCCTTATCTTTGTGTCTTTTACTGTGATGTTGTAGAGCTTGGATCATATGGAAACCTAAAATATTATGACACAATGACTGAAGAAGGTAAGAAATATTTTAGAATTGTTTGTGTCAGCTTTTTTTGAAGCCCTTTAAGCGCCTTTTATATGTTTATCTTTTTCTTCATTTTTCTTACTCCTATTTTCAGTTTCTCCATTTTTGAATACCTCCGTTTTGCATGTCTTCATTGATGGCGCAATCAGTTGTGGCTCTTTTTTCAGGTGTTTGCTTTCAGCATTTCAGTCTTGCTATTTCAGATAAGGAAATAGAATTGAATGCTTTTGTTTAAGAACATACATGGAAAACCATGCTCGCAAATTATAGGGCACAGTATAACATAGATGGTAGATGCTTATTTTATGCCATGTTTTACAATGCATTCAAGAAGATGAATTAATTTATGGATGTTCAAATCACTCAGTTTGAGAACAATTATTAAGTGACTTCAGTTTACTGTATTATTCAAAAGTATGACTAAACTTTAAAAACTAGGCATGACTATTCCTGCAGTATTAATTATATGCTTAATTGCAACGCAAAAATTATACAATTTAAAATGCTGATACAAGAAGGAAATAATTAGGCCCTGAATCAGGGCTCAATGAAATCTCGGGAAATTTTTCTGCTGATTCAAAAGCACTGCAGTTTATTATACTAATTCAGGAAAGCAGTTAACTCTGTACTAAATTTCCAGCACATGCTTTCAGTCCTAGTGCAGTCAGCAGTTCAATAACTTGGAAGTTTCTCTGAACTAAGACCTGACTGTCTGTAGGATCAAGGCCTCTTGTCCAGCTCTCTGATTATAATGCCAAACAGATGGTTTAATGAATGTTCAGTTTAATGTGTTTAATGCATGTTTGAGGATGGAGATAAGCTTGAGGCCTGTAGAAAAGTTAGCCACCTATTCCTACTTGTTTTTAATGTTGGAAATATAAGGCAAATAGCTTAATTCTCTGTTTTTAAAACCACTATTATCTTCTCATTTTGATTAATCTTGAAGTTAAAAAGGTTTTAGGAAAACTTCCCTTATATGACCTACTTACGATCGTTTCTCCAGGGGGGAAAAAAAAAAAGTTATAGCTTCTGTCTGTTTCCCATATTCTGTATCTACTGTTGATACTCAAATATAACTGCTGTTCTGGGGCTGGCTGTAGGAGATGGTGCCTTTGTGCCTGATGTTGGCAGATGCTATTTTCTTCTGTAGCAGGCATGAGCTCATAGGGCAGTCTTGCCACGCCACCCTCTGTTGCCCAGAATCACCATCTGATTCTCAGAGGTACCACCAATATAAGAAAAGATGTCTGAGAGGAGATTTTACTGCAAGCAGTGGTGTCTGTGTTTTTAAATACACTTCTCAAGCACCTGAAATGAGTCATTAACCCAGGCTATTCAGATACAGTTACCAGAGCTAAAGCGTTTGAAGTATGTCTCGTCTTATTCTTCATCACTATCAAGATGTGAAGGTCATTTCTCATTATAGCCTCGGAGATGAGTATGTTAAGGTTTTCATTTTTATGCTGAAGTATTAAATGTACCATTTCAGAAGTAGTCACATTACTAGCCTTCTGATATTTGTGAACACTCTATTGACAGCTAAATGTAGCTATTTATGGAAAAATTTAATTTAAGTATGATACACCCAATATATGTATATATTAAGACTGCTGCTATGCTGAAGTCATGCTGTTAATATTCAATGTTATCTCAAAAAGCACTCTTCATTAATAAATAATCTAGGACCATACTGTAGCAATAGCAAAAATCCAGTAGCAAAAATCTTCCAGCAGCAAAAATAAAAATGCAGCTCTTTGTTTTTAGGAGTATTAAAACTGACAAGAGTCTATGATACAATTTACCTTCTCAAATACAACTGTCATCATTGTTTTCACACATCTTTCACAAAGCGAATAATGAGTAGTGTATCCCAGAAGCTGTATTTAGATCAATGTGTGCTGTATTTTGAAGTTTCTCTTTGGATTTTTAAAAATATAATCACTATCAGGCTGCATCGTATTTACTTGCATTATCCATTTTCCTCTTTCTCTTCCTTTTTTTTTGACTGAGCTTTTTATACATTCTGTTCAGAGAGTTAGTCAAAGGAATATGTAAATCCAATTACAAATCCATGGATTTTTTCTAATGTAGTACATAAAATCATAGAATATTTAAGGTTGGAAGGGACCTTAGAAAGTCATCTAGTCCACCTCACCCTGAAGACTGAAGCAAAAAGTTGTTGAGTACCTTAGTCTTCTCTTTTCTACATCCCTGTCTACAGATCTTCAGACCCTGAGTGGAGATCGGTAGCAAACCTTTCAGTCCTTCACTGGAGAAGCACAGACGTGTATTCTTACTGCTACATCAGAACAATCAGAAATAAAAAGTAATACACCAACAGATGCAATACACCAACAGATGTAGCCTAGTGGCCAGAGGGCCATTGTACTCCAGGTCTTAGAAACTGATGTTATTGTTTTGTTTGCTCCTATTTGGACTTTAAATTAATTGCAGATTAATCAAGGCCAACTGACAGAGAAGATACGCCCCACCAGGTGGGTAGGGTCCCTTACAGTAATTTTGTGCTGTTAAGTAACCTCCGTCAACAGCCTACAACATGACAAAACTTTTGATTTGGTGCTTCTGTGGGATTTTAAAGTTAAAGGAGAAGGCACGTGAGATGGAATTCTGGAATTGATCAGTTGTGACCTACTAATTGTGTTCCACAATAGGCCAGGTACAGTTCAGACTGCTCAACAGGTACAGATTTGACATCTTGAGAGTCGTGAAAGCTTGGCTATAGCTGCATAGATGAGTAATTTGTATTTGATTAGAGACTGAAAACTAGACAAATGGTAGATCCTTGATTTTTTTAAATGAATGAATTTCTGAAGAGAAACTGTTTTCCTATCAAATCAAAGGCTTTTCTGACCCGAGGAATCTGTAGTCTACAATTTAGATTTGTAGTCGAAGGTTTGGCTTTTTAATATATCCTTGATCAGGAGGAGAATCTTTGCCAATGGATGCCAGCTGGAGATACTCATGCAGATCAAGGTGTATCTATATTATACAATACTGATTTGTTTGCTTGTATTCAAATAAAAACAATTTAGATTTAAGCTACCTTCTTTGCTAATCACCTAACCTTGGTCTACTGTTCCTTCTATCCCATCTTTTGTAAACTAAAATGAGCTACAAAATCTGTCAGAGTTCAGCAAATCTAGATTTATTAAAAATTTTTTATAACAATCTGTCCTATTTTGGGTCCATGGAATCAAGCATTTTCATTCACTGAAAGTCTCATGGTACCACACGGTATGAAAATTACTCTTAGGTAGTCAAACGCACAGTACATAGGACTGTTAAAAACGTACGTTCCTACCTTCTTCTAGGAATAATAACAGTAACATAAAATTGCTATGGATTATTTTAGTAATCCCAGCTAAAGATGAGAAAAAAGGCATGCAAGAAGATCTATGCTTAGAATGAAAGATCTGGGGCTCTCTCTAAATTTGAATGTCTTAGATGTATCCTGAGCTGCTCCTTTTTCCTAGTGGCTCCGTGGTTCCCCTTCGCTGAATATGTTTTGATTTGATTTGAAGGAGGAAAATGGCAGGCAAAGGGAAGGAGGAGGTATAGCTCTACTGTCTACTTTTGCATGTTACTGTCTTCATGCAGGCTAGTCCTACTGCATTCCTCAGCTTCATGCTTTTAATCATTTCCTCACACTGTTTGTTACCTACACTGAGTGAATCAAATGGAAGGTAGTAACATAACAATGTAAGCTGAACCATGCATGTACTGAGAAATAAAAAGAAACTAAAATATAGTTTGCATTTCAGATGTTGAGGTTAATTTCTATGACAGTGACCTATAACTGTGGAACAGTCTCCTCAACGAAGCAGTGTAACTTACAATGTTAAAGTCAATGTAAGAAATTTTTCCTAAAGATGTGGGGAGGCTTTTGGAAATGTGAAAAAACAAATGAAGACAACTTCAATTAAGCTAGTCAAAACCACCACGAAATTCTGTGCAGACATTTTCTTTTCAGTTCAACAATGGCTCAACTTTCTGTATGAAAAAAAAACCTAAAAGATTTCAAACAATCTCCAAAAAAAAAAAAAAGGACTGAAGTATCCTTATAGAATTCTGCATCACTTTGATTAAACTTTTAAAATTTAACCTTAAATTAAAAGATCCTACACTATCCTGGAGTAGGTGGAAACATGGATAATATTTCCAAAGGTTTCTCAGAAAATGTTTCAGTTGCATCATTTGCACTGCATGCAAAAAATGCATTTGGGGCTTCACAAGCCGAATTATGAAACATATGAAGCTGAGTTGGAGTCTGAAATCTAAACCAATCCTTCAGCAAACTGACATACAAGTTGTATGGAAATTTTGCAGGCACCTTTTCATATCTAGACATGCTTTTGTCTAAGCACTTTTTAAATGTCCCTAGTATTTCAAAAGAAGATAGGAACAGACTTAACTCTCAGCATTTCAGCTTAAAATATTTGGAAATACAGTTTGCATTTTTTCCTCTGTTTTTTCTTTCTCTTATCTGGTATCCCAAGCATTTCCTTTTCTCTCTCTCATTCTTTGTTTTTCTTAAACTCTTTGTTTCTTCCCCTTCTAACTAAAATCTCTGCCTCTACACTGAAATAATGAGATGGCTTGCTATTTATGGTTGTGTTCTACGCTTAACTACTCTGCTGCAGGCAGTTTTACTCTAGGTAGCATGTACCAAGAAGATAATCTTTGTGATATATTGTGAATAGCTAATTATTTTTTTTGGAGCATGATGTGTTTGTGAAAAGATAGGGGCAGCTGAAAGGACAGTACTTCTTATTAAATCTTTGTGGTATTTTTATTACTTTCCAAGTGATTTGCTGTTGACAAATTAATTCCATTTCCCAGCAAATGATAGCTACTAGTCCCTGTGGACTGTGCATGTACTTCTTCACATACAAAAGTGTTGGTTTGAAGCTTTCACTTGTGAGAAGGGAAGTGAGGATTTCTTTCTTGTTTAATGATATATTCTGCTGTATCTTTTATTTTAGATTGGAAACAGTGACTATTATCCTGCTAACTTGAGTTCATTCATGACTCTTCACTGTTACTTCCCACTGTTAATCAATTATGTGGTTCCATTGAAATATCTTGCTGCAGGGACACCAACAGTTTTTCATGGATTTTTTGAACTGGAGATGAAGAATTAAAACAGTCACGGGTGCTGTTTGGTAGTAGTGTTCTTAATTAGAAGTGTACTGTACTATAGCCACCAATTATACTTTTAAAAAATATTAAAGAAGACTTAAAGAGCTGTAGCAATGAGTATAGCAATAAAGAAAGGCAGATACATCATCTTTACACATTACATAGACTGTCATAAGCTGTCCAAAGAGTCCTTACATAGAAAGATCAACCAATGTAGAGGAAGGATTAAATTAATTTCACTTAGTATTTGCCATCTTTGACATTGCCTCGTTTGAATGTGTTGTTTGGACTCAGTGATCAATAAAGACTGACAGGACCTGGAACCTCTCTTACAATGGGAGTGAGTTGCCCTGGAGAAAGCGTAGGTGATTAGCTGCATAGTTAACCTCATGGGAGACAAAATCCACCTGGCAGGTTGAGAAGAAAATATACCTTTGAGAAGCTAGTATGGAAGTCATGTGTTCTGGAGATTTCTTCTTCCTCTTCTGAAGCATTTGTAGAAGTCTCAGGCACATAGCTGGATGTAAAGTGACGAAGTTGACCACAGTCACCATCATGCAATATATAGGTTGGTCTGAAATTCTGTGTTATTGTACTGCTAATTGAGACCTGAAACTTTTTGTGTTTGTTTATATCTTTATTCATCTGTATTCATATTCTCTTTAGGCTGAAATCCTACACCAGTACTTTAATAGGTGAAACTTTACCAACTGCTTCTGAAGAAAAACAGTAACTTTTGTTTTAAATTTCATGTTCAATTTGTTGCTGAGTTGTGAGGATAGGAAAAAAAACAATTTTATTTCCACTAAAAAGAAAAAAAGTATGTGTGAGAACATCAGATAGCATTTAATGTTTGCTGTTTGAGGAGGGATGGAAATGGATTATTTGCACTGATTTATGGAGCCTAAGCTATGACAAGGAAGCTTTGCTTCTCAAAATGGCTGCATTTTAATAACGACAATGCTTTCTTTTAGGAAAGTTCAAGGAAAGGGCCTCAATTCTGCATAAGATCGCCAAAAAGAAGTGCCAGGTGGAAGACAGTGAAAGGCAGAATGGAGCTGCTAATCATGGTGAGTGCAGCCGTGCAGATTGTCACCTGTTCCTGAGGGTCTTTTTCACTGTTTTATTTTGCTTGAAAATCCTTAGGGATTAATTTCTCCTTCTACTTCGTTTATACTCTTAGTAAAAAATATTCTGTTTCCCTATACAAAAGATTATGAAACTTATGGACAAGACAGCAGTTAGGTGCGGGTAGAGAAAGTCAGTTAAGGTATCTAGAAAGCCTCTCAGCAAAGCTGAAAGAAAAAAAGCAATGCTGATTTTTGGATATGTGTTGAAATGAGAGAAATAGGGAGACAAAACATACTTGCATTTTATATATGAAAATTTAATGAATTTATTGAGCTGCTCTAGGAGAATATCTGTTTTATATGGTGTCAGCCTTGTCACAAGAAGAAATAACCTTCATAGTTAAGATTTGATTTGTCTGTCTACTACTTGCTGAGGGTCATTTAGGCCCATCTATGCTAATTGTGCAAAATTACATTACTATGGTTTTCCATTAAGGGTAAGAATTTGTATTTTACTTCAGAAGTTCCTACACTAAAAGAAAATCTGTGCCATGTCCTATTTTCTCTATTTTACCTCAGCATCTTCTCTGCATTAGAAAATCAGATGCAAATGTGTCTCATAAGAGCTGAATCATTTTATTAGGTGACACTTTTTCTGACCTTGTGCTATGTTTAGGTACTATTTGCATCCAGAATGAAGTAGTTGGATGGGACACTCTGTTAATAAACCATAATGCTGGCTGTGGGGTTAAGAGACAACAGACATGCACTGAAATAATTACAGATAGTCTGGCACTCTGCTGTGGCTGTGATCTCAGGTTTTTAATTTAGAAGAATCTCAGGATACCAGTAATGTAACTAGACAGCTGTATTTACTTCTGTGCACAAGAGCATACCATAAGGCATGTTGAACTTCAGTTAGACATTTCATATTGCTATTCCCCATCATTTTAAATTGTCCAAGGGATTTTTGGCCATTGACATTTTTATCTAGTACATACTTAAAGAGATAATTACTGTTTAGAGAATTCCAAGATAGTCAAAGTAATAATAAATTTGAATAAATTTGGCGTCAGAAACCGAAGGCCCAATTTTGTCCCTTCAATTCCTGTAAAAATTTAGCACAAGGACTACATGATTCTGTTTTAAAGATCATCCTTTGTTATTGGATGTTATTAGACCATCTGATGACTCTTTTCCCACATTTTTGCATGAGAAAAAGCATGATTACAGTTTGGAAGTAACTTTACTAATTGCAAGGGTTAGTGTGTTATAAAAGCTATATCTGATTGAATAAAAAAGAGCACTGAATACTGCAAAGAATGTAATTTTTTTTAGGATATGAGTACCAGTAGAACAGTTTCTTCAAATGCAAGTTCACCACTCAAGAATTTTATTCAAAATGTGTACTGGTGGGAATGGAAAACAGAATTTTTGTTTCTCTCTCTTAAAGGCAGGTGTTTGTCCATCTTCACTATTTGATGATTTACACAGACTGAATATATGACAGCAGTTTCATTAATGAATTTGTTACTTAGTATTATTTTCTGTTTTTTTCCCACTCTTATTTATGGATGTTGCCACAGAAAAAAGTGCAAAAGTGGAAGTTGCAGTGACACCACCAAGTGATTCAGGACCAGTGCAGAATGGAATTGCCCATAACGTTGAAGAAGAGGTTAATGTCATTTTTATTCTTCTTTTTATTTTTATATTGGTAAATATATTGCATACTTGTATTGTATACATCTTAGTAGCAAGATGTTGTTAATATGAACTGCCTACAATATATTTAATCTTCATTTACAACTGAACCCAATGTATGCTTGCTATATATCAAAGCCCTGCCCTTTAGTGTAAGGTAAGATGGTAGTCTGAAATGTATTCTTTTAGGAAATGTATTTTTACTTGTCAGATAAGATGTTTGCAGCCCTAAGTATAGCTAATGGAAATTGTTTGTCTGATTATCATCACATTGCATAAAACCCGTTCTCTTAAGAGGGTAGCCTGTTGTGTTGTGCTTCATGGAACAGGTAAAAGTAATTACAAAAAAGGAACTATACACAAACTTCTCCATCCTGCCTTCTGTTATCTTGAGACAAATAACAAATTAAGCTGAATGAGATATAGTATACTAGTGTTTCTGTTACTCTTACTGCATGTGGTTAAAATCTGCAAAGGAAGTAATTAAACACTTAAATGTATTTATTTTAACATATACCTTTTGTAGATAATAACTGCATAAGTGTCTAACTTGCACAATAGTTACTGAAACAGCTATACAATTGAGCTTCTTTCTTAAATAAGTTGTAATTCTCAAGAGTAACTGACTGCAAAATTTTGCCCTCCCAGGCCCTTTTAAAATGTCTTTTAATTTTTAAAAAATGTTATTAATACCACCTGCATCCCAAGAGTGTAAACAACTGGAAAAATGCTGATACATTGATTTTGCTAAACTTGGGCACTGCTTCTTTAGACTGAGACAGCAAAACCTGGAAACAGAAAGTCTTGTTAAAAATAGTCATTGATACAGAAGCTTTTTTAATGGCTTTGTTTCTATAGTTTACTTCTTTGCCTTCTCCTTAGGCTATAATGACACAAGAATGGTACTGCAAGAGATGACTGAGCCCTGGTCTATACTGTAACATGAGCTTCCCCTTACTAAAAGTGGGATGAGCTGTGTTGCATTTATGTACAGCAAAATCATGCCAAGAAGGCTATCGGCAATGTTTTGTTTTGAATTGTCCCAGGTTTAGGTTCTGATATTTTGGTTGCTTTTGCTTATTTATCATTTAACAAAATTTTTAGTCCAAGTCAGAGACCGTCTTACCTTTTCATGAACTGAGCAACATCACTCAGGTGTGATGTAGGTGAAATTATTTCCTCGAAAGGTTCTGCAAGCCACAGGAAAAATTAGACGTGGTGTAAAGTAAGAGAGTGTGTTTATGTCTATTGTCTGCTTCCTAAACACAATTATCCCTCATAAGGAGCATAATTTATGCTGAAGCATACTTGTAAAAGGGAGAGGTTATTCAATATTTTCTGCAAGAGTGGAAAAAAAAAACTGCAATGTGTAGTAGTGTGAGTTTTTGGGAAAAGATTCTGTTTACTTTACAAAGCTGGAAGTGGAGAAATGACAAGATTATTCTGGCCAACTGGTGTGTTAGTGCACCAAATATTGGCAGATAACTTTAATTCTTCACTGTGTGCAGATTTGCTCTCTGGAATAGAAATTTAGAATCAGAATCAAGGATCTAAAAGAGATCGGTAGTTTTTGATATCCTGAATGATCAGTAATGATAGTAAGTCTCCCATGGAAAGGAAAGCGTAGTAGAACATTGAATTACGTTTTCTGTTAATCTAAGCTGTTCAGAGTGACATGCCACTTAAATCCTTGTCAGCCCAACAAAGCATTACTCTTATGTAAATGAGATAGGTAAAGTCTATGTAATAAAAATCTCAGCACCGCACTTCAACGCTCAACGTTTTAAAGTAAGGAAGGATCAATTTTCAGATCCATTTGGATCCTGTGCTGAGATTCAGACCTCACTGCTGCAGTAAAATATGTCTTTAGACTGTTTGTTAACTTCAGAATAAAAAAAAAAAACAACCAACAAACAACAAAATCCAAAGTAGAGTGACTTTTAGACTTCTGTTCTCCAAGGTCAATAAGGGATGGCATAGCCTGATGTAAGCTGTTAGCTGTATGCAAATCGGTCTGTGGGATGTATGAAGACTCTAATCGAGTTCAGTAGCTTAAGAAGGAAACTGGTCTTGCTTTGTAAGATCTTTTCCACTGGGAGTGTTCAGTGAAAACAAGGAAGGAAAAGCAATCTTAAGCAATCACATCTCACAGCAATGTCCATCTGCTATCATTTTGCATTGTAATAAAGCGGTTTCTAAGTTTGTTCAGAAATCTGCAAGGTCAAGCAGCCTCATCATTCAAGACAATGGTTTCAATTTCAAGCAACTGCAGGGCAAAGATGGAAGATTATTGCAACAGTACATTACTCAGGAATGTCTTTCTCTCATCTCCCTTCAGACATTTTAAACTTTCAGTGAGGCTTTTATGTTAATTTCAGCAAGTATTAGGACATTCTGAAAAGCTATCATGCTATATCAGAGGTGAGATACATTATTTATCCTTGTCCAAATGACAAGGTGGAGCAAGCAGGGAGGTTTGTAACTGACGGAGGAGGGATTCTGTGGATTTAGCTTGATCAATCTGAAAGGAAGGATTTTAAGTGTCTGCTGTCATAGTAAAAAATGGTGATTCTCTAATAACATTTTTAGGTGACCCACGCTGGGTTCCTCTGCACTGGCATTTCTAATTTTCTCTTCTTCCAGTGATAAACTGACAGCAGCTGCTATCTCACACTGATTCAGTTATCAGTATGCTGGAACCTGTTTTGTACTTTTAAAGTATATATTGGAGTTTTTGAAAAGTTGTAATAAAGATAGTCTACTTATCCATCTAAGAAATAAATACGTCTGTATGATACATAGGACCCTCCTTCACTGTTAGGTTCTCTGCCTACTCTGTACTGTACAGGGACCCTTCCTCAATATATTGCCTAGCTTTTTGTGCACAGCTTCCTGATACACCTTCCAAAGCTGTGGAACCCCTCTGAAGCTAACATTGGGCTTTTCAGTTACCTTCTGCTTTGTATATTGGCTTCATGGGCACTAATAGGATTACTCCTGATTTACAGAAGCGTGGGCAACGACAGAATCACAGACATAGCATTCACGTGACCTTTGTCTTTGATGAAGATTAGAATTTGAGGAAGGGAAAGTGGTCATTGCCCTCACAAGCCATCTTTCTAGTTTTTCCAAACTTTGTGCAGACACTACATATGCCTAGGAAATAGTGTATCTTCAAAGACGATGATATCAGTGCTAAGAGCAGCTCTGGGTAATAATGCCTGAGGCATAGGATAGTATGCCAGACAGTCCTCTTCAATAGTTTATCCTTCTTTTTCAAAAGCTTGCTCATTGAAGCTGAGCTACAAGAATGAACTTAATTACACCTCAGTTTTGACCTACAAATGTTATTGAATTTTGATATTTTTGTGAACAAGTATTCTCCATTTTACACCGAGAACATAATTTGCTTCCGCTCCATGAGTAGAATTCAGTCTGGTGGCTTGAATTTTTGATGATTTTTCCCTACTCAAGAGACAGTGCTTTAGTGTCAGAATTTGGAAATATAGTATAAAATTGCTTCTCTCTGATTTTCTACTTCTATATGTCCAAAGATACAGTTTTGTGATCTATAAGTGCTGTTTAGAAAATCTCTTAAGAAAACTTAACCATTAGTGCCTCCATGTCCCAGTGAGGATCATTTAGAACTGAGGAAATTAGAGACACTCTCCGTCTTGAGGAACCAAGCTGCAAATACATCTTTGGGGAAAAAATGTTGTCCTGAAAACTGTGCGCTAGGAAATGGATGTACTTATATAGCAGGTTATCAAGTATTCCTAAAACATTTGCAGTGAGGATGCAGAAAACATGCATAGAGATCTAATTCTTTCTCCTCCATTGTTGAATTTCACTATGGTCTTCATGCCTTTCCCTCTTGCAAAACAAGCATAGTAATATTTGTACTTTTTCTTACATTTCGCTGGTACAGATTATGGTGCCTGGGTCTAAATCCCTAGACACAAGCATTTTAGTAATAAGAAGTTCTGTGTTGGAGTTAGAATTGTCTGAAAATAAGTATATTAAAAATGGTATGTTTCACTAGTACAAAGAAAGTACACAAATAAATCCATCTTACTTATAAAACCCTTATTCTTTGGAAAGTATCATGTTGAGCTGAAGACCCTTGTGAAAAGAAGGTCTCAGGCTAAGACTGTGAGAAAAGTGGAAAAAATAGCTTTCCCATTTTCATTTCTCAATTGTACAAGGCTGAAGCACTACACAAGACAGGTTCAAAGACACTGTCTGTTAATGACTTTCACAAGATTTTGTGAACTAGAAGAATTTCACTTTATTTCCTTGTATTTTTCTTTTTTTTTTTCATTTAATTTCTTCATTGGTCTCTTCCAACCTCCTTTTCCCCAGGTCCTTAACTCCATTCCTCTTACTCTGCTTTCCTCTGGGGAACCTCAGCTGTTCTCTTGCTAGCCCAAGCCCTTGAACAACAAGATAAGCTCTGTCCTGATACTGCTTGCAGAAATTCAAAAAGGCTGTCCAGAAAATGCCCCCAGCAACCTAGTCATTTGTCCCAGGCAGTAAGACTCGTATAATCCCACTCCCACCCTAAGCAGCAGCAGATCTCCTACACTTTGATAAAACCGGGATCCTCAGCTGAGAAGGACAGATGGCTGTGGTCTCCTTCCACGCCCCTAACCAGCACAGCAGGAAACAATACCTCCTCCCACCATACGGTCTGTAAGATGTTCTTGCTTCATTTGCAGACAGAAATTGCCTTCCCTCCTGCTGGATATTGCATCTTCCTCGGGGATTTTGTTCTACTTACGGCATTCTATCTCTTAACCTTTAGCAGGTTGCCACAAAGGAGAAGACTGTTATATAAAACTTCATAGAGCAATACAAAGTGTGTATGAGAAAATGAAAGAAGACTAAAAGGACACTGACTATCTCATTAAATGTTTTATAGGGTGCCCTTCAGAGAAATGATCATTCTGAGAAGTCCAATTGTCCCCCCTCCCCCTCGCCACCTTCTTAACAAGCATTTGATTAAGTGTGTTCAGTCATAGTCGTTTTAACCTGTGGCTTTCCTAAAAATAGCTTCCAATCTGAAGATAACG
Organism: Tetrax tetrax; assembly: GCA_009806455.1. Taxonomy (NCBI): domain Eukaryota; kingdom Metazoa; phylum Chordata; class Aves; order Otidiformes; family Otididae; genus Tetrax; species Tetrax tetrax. Next base: position 449,986 of record WHYT01016833.1, on the reverse strand, counting down.
CCTTTTCCTCCCGCCTACACACACACACACACACATGCACATCCATGCACACACACACACACGCGCACACTTTTACCTGTTTCCATGGAAACCTCACTGGAAAATGTTTACATGCCAACCATATCAGAGGTGACTTTTCCATGAAAATACAAGGCAACTTGATGTTGTAGGAAAATGCCACAAATGCTTTAGGGTTTTCATTCACTCTAATCAGCTTACCTGAGCAACAGTGTGGTAAAGCATGTTTTGCCTTCCCCCTCCAAAAAGCAGCAGCACTATGCCCTGCATTTTGGGACAGATCCCCTGCTGGGGACAGATCACCCCTGCCCTGGAGTACTCGTTCCATTTGCATCAGATTAGCATGATGTGAATCCGAGTAGCAGTGTGTTCTCTGTCTCAGGCGATGATTCTGGGGTATAATAAACATTTCTATTTTATAGAGAGAGGGTAGAGGAGATTAGAGCAGCCTTTATTGTAAGGCTGTGATATATTCCGGCATCCCTGGTGTTTGTTTGATTGATCATTAAAAATACATTTTCCAAAGCCTAAATGTTTTTTCAATTGCCACACTCTAAAGTAAATGTCTGCCTGTTGTTTGGCAGTATAGCTATTGGTAACATGATGAGAATGGTGCTGCCATCAAAAGGGTTTGATCTTTATTTTTGCAAGGCTACTCAGTTGCCTTTTCCACATTCTTTTCTTCTGTGTACCAGTTTGACTTACTTGAAAACTAGGACAGTGAAAACTGGTGTGAAGGTAAAGGCTTGTTCTTCAGATGGTATCTCCATCACACCATGGCTGTTACTTCTCCTGGTGGGCTGACTGCAGTTTTGACTATTACATTCTGAGTATTTCTTTTGAAATTTTGTGAGGAGTGCTGGCCATAACATGGGCATAAAAAAAAACTGCATATAAGCTCCAGGAGCTGTGCTTTCCGGTATTTGTGCAAGAGCCTAGAGGACACAAGTAGCAATAGCAGAATCTGGAGCAAATACCTGCCTCAGCCTTACTCCTTCTCCTAGGCTGTCCTCGAAAGGTAGCTCTTTTCAGTGAGTTCACAGTGCAGAAAGGATTAGTACAAATTAGCTGCCCTAAGAAGGGTATCTGTATATACAGAAAGCATTCTGAAAGCTCGGGGAATTAATTTTACTCCCTGCTTGAGTTTTACTCAAGAATTCATGAGGAAATACATTGGTTTCTGTCTTAGTTACTCCATAGAAATTGCATACTACGGTACTAGCTTGTTGCCTCACTTTCTTTCAAGTATTTTTTTTCCAAATGAAAGGTAGATGAAGATAAATGAGTGATTCAAGTTGCAAACAAGAAACAGGGAAGCAGAGACTTGAGGCTGTTGACAATAGGGCTCCAATTGCCTTTGTCCTCTGCCTTTCTAGTGAAATAAATTAATATAAGATTTGCTATTCTAAAGAAAAAAAAAAATCAACCTCCATTCTGAAAATCAGTACTTACCTGTGAGACAGGTACTAGTTTGAAATATCATAATTTTTTCTTGATTCACTCATTGTGAGATCTGGGGGTTGTACAGAGCTCTTCATTTCCAAGGGAAAAAAAAAAAAAAAAAAAAGCTCAGCAGTCTTTTGCAGCACTATTTTTTTTTAATAGGTGGTACAATATCTATACTTTAGTATAAGCAAATTGAATTGCAGATGGTTCCTGGCTGCAGTTTCCTTTCTTCTGGAGTCCTAGTGCTAATTGTGTATTGATTAATGATATCAGAATTCAAATTCACCAGAAAGGTACAAGCATGAGAATTTACAGCTCAGCTCTTCAACTTAGTTGGGCTAACAGAATAATCCTCAGAATATTGTATTTATAATTTGTATGCTATAGCTGTGTCACGTTCCAGTTTCGGATGAGAGGAAGGCCCCCTTGCGTTCCAGCCAGCCTCAGACGAGTCTGGGAGGCTGGGGGCGTCTTAACCCACCTCTCACACACCGGAGTGTGGTTTTGTTCGTATTCTCGGGAAACAGAATTAAGACTCAAAACGGAGTCAAGTGCCAGGTAACTTTATTAACCCAACAAGAAGTTTGCAAATGAAAAGGAAAGGAGAGAAAGAAAGGAAAGAGGGAAAAGAATTCCGGTTATAATAGCTACCACCACGGAGTTGCAATGTCCCGACAGTCCAGTTCGCTCGATGAGGGAATAATCCGTCCGGTGTTGGTCCTTTCAATGTTGCTTCCGTGGATGTGTATTTCGTTGAAAGAGAGAGCCGTTGAGTGAAGTGCAGTGAAGAAAAGAAGTGTAGTGCAGAAAGTGTGTGTGTAGAAAGTGTGTGTGTAGTGAAGAAAGTGTATTGTAGAAAGTGTGTGTGTAGTGAAGAAAGTGTATTGAACAAAGTGTATCCCGTTAAGAAATGTTCTCCTTTTATGTTGGTTGTTTTCTTTGTATTTCAAGAGCTGATTTTTCCTAGCCACACCCCTCACCTGGCGGTGATATGCATGCCTGTTACCAGGTGATCCATTACTGGGCGATATGCACACCCATTACCGGGTGATACGCACCTCTGGGCGATGCATGCTGGGGAGGGGCTAGGGCTAGATGTCTGGGAACCAGTTCTGCATTCAGGTTCGCAAGACGACAGGAGTTGGCTTGCGAGATAACGGGAAGCCATTTTTTTGGGTGGTGGTTTGATGTTTCAACAATGTTGAGACAAATATTCAACACAGTCTCTCACAAGCTGTTATACAATACAGACTAGTTGGTAAATAGTGGCAGATTCAGTACTTCAGGTAAGTCTGAAGTGGTTCATTGTACTTATTTTCCATTTTGTCCTACTGTCAGGAAAAAAGTATAAAAGTGCAGTCTGATGTTGTGCCAGAAAAGCAACTGTTTTTCCTGAGGTAATATGAGCATAAGCATCCTTGGAGACAATGATTTTCTGATATTGCTAGAAGCAGTGACTATGTTGTGACTTTGGCAGATGGAGTTTGCTATAAGCTGTTGTTTATAAACAAAATAGTTATTGATGAAATGTCACCATATGTTTGTATTGTTTGTATAATGTGAAACACACCACCATTTCCTCTGTTTGGAAAAATTTTCTTAGGAGATTGGGAAAAGTTGTCAAACCAGTCCTGAGCAAACCAGTAAAAAAATTCTTCTGTGGGATTAGAGACATGTATTAGATTGACGTTCTTGGATGAATAACTTGTGAATGATGGAGCATCCAGAGATTTGGTACCTTTTTTCATTGTTTGTAATGAGTTACCTAGAAGAATTACTGAAGTAGCAAGAATAGGGTTATGAATATACATAGATTGCTTTAAAAGAAAACAATATTTGTTACAGATGTTGTCATAGTTCAGCCCTGATCAGGACCAGATTATGCAGTCTCTCTATCACTCTCCCCACCCTCCAAGAGAACAGGGGGAGATAATATAAGAAAAACGGGTCAAGGTTTGAGATAAGGACAGGGAGGAATCCTTAAAGTTACCATCACGGGCAAAACAGACTCAACTTGGGGAAAACTATTCATTTATTACTAAAACTAGCAGGAGAATGAGACAAAGAAACAAGATAACCTCCTCCCCACTCCTCCCTCTTCCCAAGCTTAACATTATCTCTACTACCTTCCCCACACCCAGCAGCACAGGGGGGAAGAGGGAATGGGGGTCGCGGTCAGTTCATCAAGCGTTTTTACGCCACTGCTTATAGTTGGGGGAAGAACTCCTCACATCCCTCCCCTGCTTCAGTGTGGGGTCCCACCTATGGGACACAATCCTTCGTGAAACTGGTCTGGCATGGGTCATCTCTTCAACGGGGTGCAGTCTCTCCAGAACGGCTGCCCCAGCAGGGCCTCCACGGGCCACAGCCGCCTTGAGGCATCCACCTCCGCCGGTGCGGGGTCCTTCACAGGCTCCAAGTGGATCTCTGCTCGTCTGTGGACCTCCATGGGCTGCAGGGGGACAACCTGCTCCACCATGGTCATCACCACAGGCTGCAGGGGAATCTTGGCCAGGAGCCGCATTACTCCTCCCCCTCCTTCTTCACTGACGTTGGCATCTGCAGTTGTTTCTCTCACAAGAAAAGTTCTTCACAACAGGCTGGCAGACGTCTCTCAGGATCTCTTCGCATCATCCATCTCATCTCCTCTCCACTTCTTGCAGCCAGACCGGGCTGAGTCGGGCCCAGTCGGCCGCCTGGCGAGAGGCCAGAGGGTGAGGCCTGCAAGGCCCACAAGGCCTGTGCCTCCCCCTCTGGGCCTCTGCCCCCACTCAGCTGCTTCACATCTTCTCTTCTCTCTTTTTTTTCTGTTTTCCCCTTCTTAAATACATTATCGCAGAGGTGTTATCATGGAACATTCTGCTACCAATCGGCTCGGCCTTGGCCAGCAGCAGGTCCGCCCTAGGCCCGGCTGAGTCCACTGAACGAAGGGGAGCAACTTCTAGCAGTTTCCTACAGAAGCTGCCACCTTAGGCCCCCCTCACTAAACAGAACCACAACAGATGTATAAAAGAGAACACAGAGCAAAACAACACTTCTAATCTTGTTACTTGAAAACACGGAATCATAACTATATTTTCGTGTAGTTTAAAGATGTACCTGATTAACCCTGCTAGATAGGCAAAGGGCACATTTTCCTATTAGAGAATTAATTTGGTTATAATTATTGGGTAATATGCACTAAAGTACCACATCCATAATACCTAGGCATGAGTATACATATGGTATTGAGCACTGCAAATGTTTTTGTAACAAAAAGATAGTCCCAAGCACAAGCAAGAAAAAATGAGGATACGATAAATAAAGATTGGAAAGAATTATGAGAGGTAATGAGAATTTCATAGAATCATGTTAATGACTGTTATATATTAAGAACTAATGCAGCTTATGTCTAAACATTTAATGACTGGTGAAGGGGTCCAGAGCACAAGCAGTGTTCTCCTCTGATCTTCCAGTTGCAGTGAATGATGACAGAAGAAACAGGAAGACCCAGCGGATCAATAACTAGCTCAATGACTGGTGTCACTGGCAGAATTTGGGGTTTTTTGATCGTGAGTTTGTCTACACAACACCAGACCTGCTGGCAACAGATATGGCACACCTGTCTCAAAACAGGAAAAGAATATTTGTGTAGGAGGTTGCAGGGCTCATTGAAAGACCTTTAAACTAGATCTGAAGGGGGAAAGGGATAAAACTAGGCTTACTAGAGATAAGCCTGGGGGTGGCACACCAATGTTTGAGGGATAGTGTGCTCGTAAGGTCCTTCAGTCAGCTCTACAATATGCTGAGTACTCTGATGCACATTTGAAATTTCCCTGCACTAATGCATGCAGCACCCTAGCCATCTCAGTGGAGGCAGGGGATGGAGATCCACACTGCCGCAAAGACATCAGGGTTGTCAATGCTTCAGAAACCACTGAAGCACCTGAGAACAGTCACATAGGAATTAGGCCTTTTTCCCAGAAAAAGGTGGCAGGATCAATTGCCCAACTGAAGGACATGGCAACAAACAGGAGGAGCTGGAAGCCACTGTGCAGCTGGAAAATTGTCATGTAATTGCAATCAGATAAATGTGATGGGATGACTCACACAACTGGAACGCTGCAATAGATGACTGTGAACTCTTCAGAAGGGATAGGCAAGGAAGGGAAGGTGGTGGGATAGTCTTGTATGTTAGAGAGTGTTTTGACTGTCTAGAGCTTGATGATGATGATGAAAAGGTCAAGTGTTTATGCATGAGAATTGGGAAAAAAGCCAATAAGGCAGACATCATGGTGGGAGACTGTTATAGACCACCCAACCTGGGTGAAATATTGTATAAGCAGCTGGGAGAAGTCTCATCATCACCAGTGCTTGTTTTCATGGGGGACTTCAACTTTTCAGATATCTGCTAGAAATATACTGCAGCAAAGAGGAGACAGCCTAGGAGGTTCCTGGAGTGTGTGGAAGCTAACTTCCGACACAGTTGCGAGTGACCCTACAGGGAAGGCACCCCTCTGGACCTGTTGTTTGTGAACAGAGAAAGACTTGTGGGTGATGTGATGGTTGGAGGCTGGCTTGGGCACAGCAATCATGAAATAATAGTTTCTGATTCTCAGAGAAGGGAGAAGGAGGGTCAGCAGAACTGCTGCCTTGGACTTCTGGAGGGCAGACTGTGGCCTGTGTAGGGGCTCGGTTGACAGAGTCCCTTGGGCGGCAGTCTTGAAGGGCAAAGGAGTCCGGGAAGGCTGGACATTCTTCAAGAAGGAAATCTTAAAGGTGCAGGAACAGGCTGCCTCTATGTGCCAAAAGATGAGCTGTTGGGGAAGAAAACCAATTGACCGAACAGAAAGCTTTAGCTATAACTCAGGAAGAAAAAAAAAAAGTTTATGATCTTTGGAAGAAGGAGCAAACAAGTCAGGAGGACTACAAAGATGTTGTGAGATTACGCAGGGAGAAAATTAGAAGGGCCAAAACCCAACTAGAACTTAGTTTGGCTACTGCAGTAAAAACAAAACCAAAAAAGTTTTTATAAATAAATTCACTACAGAAGAAGGGCTAAGGAGAATGTCCATCCTTTATTGAATATAGAGGGAAACATAGTGACAAAGGATGAGGAAAAGGTTAAGATACTCTTAGGAAAAATTTCTTCACCTGAAGGGTTATAAAGCATTGGAACAGGCTGCCCAGGGAAGTGGTGGAGTGACCATCCCTGGAGGTATTTAAAAGCCATGTAGATGTGGCACTTAGTTAGGGACATGGTTTAGTGATGGACTTGGCTGTGTTAAGTTTACACAGCACTGGATGATTTTAAAGGTCTTTTCCAGCCTAAATGATTCTGTAATTCTATGAATTTGTGGAAGATGAAAAAAAAAGCAATATTCCAATGCTTCTTCCCTGAGTGCCCGTGTCTGACCATTGCCAGAAGCAAGATACTGGTGTAAATGGGCCCTTTGGTGTGACTTAATATGGCTGTTTCTATCTTCTTAGTCCAGTCAGTCTTACTATACTATAAAAAACAGTAGAAATTTTACACTACTTTATCCTCTCCCACCTCCCTCAAATCACTTATTGTCTTCCAGACATCAGCCTTTAAATGCAGCCTAGGAAAAGGTCTTCTGATTATCATACTGGTTAAGAGCAAGTGATACTGATGCCAGTCATTTCTGTCAGGAACGGTATTGATATGTTTGATGACTGTCTAGACCACTTAGAATTAATGCTATTTGTATTAATATCAGTAAACTGTTCAGTTCTATGTTATATGTTCATTAGCATATGACAGTCCTTCCAGACAAGTCACCAAAATGGACTTGGAAATGTAGAAGAACCATGCTTGCCTGTACAGATTCAGGTTTTACTTGACTGTGTTTTTGTGAAAGCAGCTAAGTTTAGGTTCTTGTGAAACTTTGTGCAGATATTGGATTATCATCAGAGTTCATAATGTCAGCTAATGCAGCTTTCCTCTATGTTTAGTCTGGTGCCTTTAAAGCTGGTTACAGAGTTATCGCAGGGAATGAGTTTTTGGGTAGGATTCCTTTTGCCTATAGATGGGTAGATAGTACCACCTGAGCTGGCCTAGAGAAGTGGAGATTTTTGCATAGTGGTGGCAGGTATGTCATAAATTAATAGAATATTCTCTATCTGATGGAGCATGTGGAGGCTAAGTGAGATATCAGAAGGTATCTAAAATGGCTCCACCATATATGTGTTTAGGCAGCTGAATTCCAGTGTGTATATCATATTATCATTATGTTTTTTTTCTTAGCATTACAGAAGAGAATCATGCTGAACATTGCAAGTACAGAGTTTTTGTCATAAAGACTAAAATAAATCAAAACTATAGTTTCAGTATTAGTTTTTACAGACTGTGAGAATGCATATCTGCGTTGCAGATAGGCTGGAGCCACAGACAGTGCACGCATTCTCTGCCATAAATCTGTGATGAGTCATGTTGTATCACTGCTGCTTAGTCCAGAGCATGACATTCGCGTTTGTATGGTTTTACAGCTGCCAAAATTATTTCCCTTTTGTATCTTCAACCTCAGTGGATAGTTCAGCATTGCTTTGAAATTAATGGAGACTAGATTTACAGATAAATTGAACTTCCATACTTCCACTGATTTTTGGAAGGTCAGCATTTGATTATCGAACGGTCATTCTGATTTACAAAGTAGGAAAGGGAGATCCAATCTGTAGCATCTGTAATACATCCTGGAGCAAACTAGTCAGAAAATGGTTTTGCCCTGCTGCACTGTGAGCTCGAGTTTGGCCTTATGTTTTGGGGATGGTTGTCTTGGGGAGAGGGATGAGGCAGTACAACCTGAAGGTGGAAAGATCTTAAACAGATGGATCAAGGTTTCTCAGGAGACAACTGGAAATCTCCAAATGTAATTCTTCGTGGTTGTTTGCTACAGCCACTATGTCACCCGTGTGCTCGTGCTCATGGCATGGACATGAGACCAGAATGAGGCCCAATGTTGAAGTACGTTGTGTCCTGGTACAGTACGGCATGAATCATCTTAAGTATTAACTTCTATATGTTTTGCAGACTCAACCTCAGACTAATGTAAAGTTTTTGTTATGGTTAAATATAGTTGTTAATCATGGCTAATCTCTAAAGATGGCAATTTGGGAAGTACTTTGTCACTCAGTGCTGTTTATGAAGCAGTCATTTATGGAGCTTTATTCAAGCTGAGTCTGCTGCTTGAATTATACACGACCACTCAGAAAGAGTTACCTAGGCAACCTTTCAATTGGTCCTTTTGTGCTCAAATTCAACATCAGTCATCATATTTCAAAGCTGAGCATCCATCTCAGATTGATTTTCCCATTCCAGCAGCATCTACCAGAATGGAAAAAGAATGGATTTGTTTTTTAGGAAGTAGCCCCAGAAAGTTCTACACCAGCTCAGTCCCCCAAAGGTCAGGCTTTGATAGATTGCATTAGTGAAGTACAGATCATCTGCCCACTTTGGTAAAGAGCTGAAAGCTAAAGGCAAAAGCTAGCCTCTTAAGCTGCTCAGGACCCTCGTGTGTACTATGTGGAGTGTGACAAATTGTGCCTATGTACTTTTTTGAAATATTTTTATGATTATACCTATCATGACCTGTTCGCTGTACTGTCATCTTCCAGTCATGCAACTTGGGAGTTTCACAAAGTGTAGAGGTTAACAAAATATTGTCTTCTGTTGACATCAACACATAACTGTCAAACTAACTGTAGCCTGTCAATGTGTCGAGAGGTAAATAGGGATTTGCTTCCAGCCCATCGGTGTCAGGTTATACAGTCATGATGGAAGAGCCTGAGCTAAGAGTCGGGCTTGATTCCGGAGTTCGTAATAGGGGAATAATGAAGACTGGTTCTTCAATCAAAATTAGCAGTAAGTAGAAAACGTTGTGAACAATAACAGCATATGGTGACATTTCATTAATAACTCTTTTGCTTAGAAAAAATAACTGATGTGGTCATTCAAATGACTGCTTCTTATAACACTGTCGTAAGATTTATGTAACCAATCTTAAGATAGGGCAATAACTGACAAGAAACCTGTATTATAAATGTATGGTAAGAGTAAATTGCATGCTGCAGAAAGGACTGAATTCTCAATTATTATCTTTCTGCAAAAGAAGAAAACAAGAAGACTACATGAAGAAGTAGTTGTGTACTTCTCATGCTCTCAAACACAGTTTTCACCAGGTACTCTTCTTTGAGCTTCTTTAGCTTTCACTGAGGTCTCTAGGAATCTTTCCACAGGCTTAACAGAATTAGCATTACACACCTCTATGTGAAAGAGCCGTTTAGGCCATTTTTTCTGTTGTCTTATTCTGTGATATAAGTTAGATCCATGTGCAGTTCTGGAGACATTGCCTACCTATCTTAAAAGTTTAAAAATTGTTTTAATACATACACCCAAAAAGCTGAGTCATGCTCACTTTGCTTTCTTTCTGTGGCAGTCTGAGCAGGCTCCATTTTGTTAGCAGAAGCGGTCTAAGGAAAGAGAAATGTGTGGCAGCCAAAAAGTTTTTCTGGTGTGGGAGAAGGTCCCTATACACCTACTGTGTAATAGAGATGACAAGTGAACAGTATGCACATAAAAATAGACTAGAAATTGATGTGAAAATCAGCTACATGAATAGGAGAGGAATGTCTTTCCTGTAGTTTTAGCACTGGATTGTTAAGAAGACTGTTGCATTGTGGCTGATCTAAACATGAGAGGCTGAGGCTGGAGATAAGGAGAAGCCTTTTCCCCGTGAGGACAGCCCAGCTGTGGAGCCGTGGCCAAAGGAGGCTAGTCATTCTCCATCCTTGGTGGTTCACAGCTTGACTGGGCAGAGCCCTGAGCAGCCCTGTCTAACCTCCCTGGCTGAGCAGTGAAGCTCCTCAGGTCCCTGCCAGCCTGAATTACCCTATGAACAAGAAAATACATACATATATATATATGTGTATGTATGTATGTGTGTATATATGTATCTCTTAAATAGTAACTTTTAAAGTTACTCACAAAAGCTTTAAAACTTAGATAGATGTATACATATATATGCACATATATATAGTTCTATTTACATACATATATGTGTTTGTGTGTGTACACACACACACACTCTATCTCTGTCTCTATCATCTCCATCTCTATCTCTATCCCTATATCTGTCTATGTGGCCAGACTTGACGCAGTCCAGACCAGTTTTGATCCCTGACTAGACTAGCCCACATCCCAGGGGAGAGCCTGTGGGAAGACATATCAGAGGCACAACGTTCCCCTCCAGGGAGAAGGCACGACACTGCTCCTGCCATCCCAAGGGACCAGCATCGCTGTCAGCATAGCCACAAATGGATGTCCTCACACAACTCGCAGAGATACCTCATAGTCTGTCCAAAATCTTTTTACTGTGTCCTAGCTAATGTTGTTAGGTAGGTGTGGTATTAATGCACTGTTTTCACACCCTCTGGGTTCTTACTAAAACACAGCACAGGACTCCTCTTTAAACAGACTCCCTAACCTCATTCATCCACTTCAATATTCTACTCACTGTGGCTTTTCTTGCAGAACGAAGAGGATGAGGACAAGCCTCTCAGCCTAGCCTGGCCTGACACCCCACGCAAGCAGCTCACATACCTTCTGGTATTACCCATTGTTTTTCCACTGTGGGCTTCCCTCCCAGATGTCAGAAAACCTGTAAGTAACTGTTGGTGTAAGTCAGTGTGTTCTCCACAACAAGGGTGGCTCTCTAGCTAAGTGCCAAAAAGGGACTCTGGTGGATTTGTGTAAAAATAGAACTAATTTTTTTTAATAGTTTCTTATTTGAAGAAGAGGCCACAACATCGGTCTTCAAATCTTCAAGTGGGTGCTTATGTGCAATGGGTTGGTAATAGCTCCTTAAAGGTTGCCATTCATATTCACTAGCATTTTATGATGCAAAATGAAAGCTTTTAAATCCTCTTTCAGTGCTTCACATCTACATCTCTAGATCGACATTGAATATCACATAAGTGCTGAGGAAGCCTGTTCAACTGCAGTGCCCTAAAGGATATGACTGGAAAGATTTCAGACTGTCTAAATTTTTTCTGTGGCTCCAAAATAATGATACACATTTCTCTTAAATTCATGTTTTACTAGATCTTTGTCTTCTGCTCATCATTTTTGAATTTTCATACAAGAAGCAGATCCATAGCTACTTCTAAGTGTGAAATACTTACTCCTTTTGTTCCAAGCACAGCTTGAAGTAATGTATGCCTGATTATTAATACAAATGATTTATTGTGACAAGTTATCAAATCTTACCACTTTTATATTCACTTATACAAGTAGATCTGACTGGGGAGGCTCATGGAAAGTAAAAGAAAAAAAGTCAAGAGCTGAAAAAAATCCTTTAGTAGTGTTTTAATTTCTTTTCCTTTCTGGATCAAAAGTAGATTTAAAACTGCTGCAAGACAGCAGTTTGTGAGGTCATAAATCAACACTCTGAATTCTTTTTTCCTTCTCACGTGCACTGAAAAACTTTCCAATCCCACACACTGAAAAATGGCAATTCAATGCAAGAAACAAACCAAAATATGACCTCTTGTTTTTTTTTTAGATAAAGGTTTCTCAAGGGATATAAACTGACATTTTCCCTTCCAATCTTTAATCTTTCTTTTCTTAAAGGTTTAAAATGACTCTGGTAAACACTTTTTGTTTGGTAACACAGAGAGCATTCTACATGAATTTCAAAATTGATTGTTTCTGTATTTATGACCTCCTTTTATAATTCAAAACCACCCCTATAATTTTTTTCATAACCTGGCCCAAAATTAGCAAGTACTGCTAAGAAGTAAGTGTGTGCATCATTTTGAATTTTGAAAATCTAAAGTTAACATCAATAGACATGTAGCCTTATCCAATATTCTGTACTGTACACATGAGAACAGTTGCTGCAATGGTCGTTTTGGAAAGTGAATGTCCCAAGAAGCTGTGTACAGCTGTGTGATGGGTGTGATTATTAACACTAGTATTGTACACCACAGAAGTGGCATGCTGACATCCTACAGCTAAAATACCCTGCCATCACACAAAAGATAAGCACAGTTGTATATGCCAGATATACAGTGGGCAACAGAGTTTTAAAATTTTGTTCACTGAAAGGAATAGCTTTTTATACAGAGATAAAAGAAATGTAGTTTGTAATTACATGTAGTAATAACAGAAGAGGTAACATACTATATCGGTAGTACAAGCCGCTTATTTTTAACATTGCTGTCAAAGAATTCTTCTGTGGGTGTCCACTTTTCAAAAATGAGTTCTTCTTTCCTCCTAGAGTCTCTTTTCTAAAGTGTATTTTATCTCCATATAATGGAGATGACTTGACTGCATTTATTTGTACTATATCAAGCTATATTTAGTTCCACGAGACTGAGAAGCTCTAGAAAAATTATTTCACGTACAAGGTCTCTGGTTATAAAGTTAACAAAATCTTTGCTACCTTATTGTGCTCTGGTGTACACATATCCAGATTTTTGTATACTCAGAGTAGGTAACTCTCAGCTGAGTCAATAGCTGATGTATTGTAATGTGTGTTAGTGCCTTAGTAATACCTGCTGACATTAAGCCAGTATATATTAAAATCCTTACAGTAACATCAATGATGTTGCTGGCAGTACACCAGAGGAATTTTGTACCTGAGTTTTTGTTTCAGGTATTTTGAACAATAATTGTTTTTTTTTTTTTTTCCTGGACTAATAGTTTATTTTCCCAGTGGCTCTGTAAAGGTCACAAGTGTAACTGTCCACCTCCTGCAGTAAGGGATATTGAAAAACTGAAACAAAAATGACGTGACCAAGGTGGCCCAGTGGGTCAGTGGCAGATACTGAGCACCATCTCTTTTGCTATAACCATACTGCACTGTCCATAGCTTTGGGTTACAGGTCAGAAAAATGGCTATCGGAGTCACTGGACCCATGTGGGGCTGTTCATTGTATCTCTGCAAATTCCCATTACCCATGAAGAGGTACAACTTACATGAACTCTTGTTGCCATACAGAGATGCACTGTTACCAAGGGGACAAGGACAAGATGTTCCTGCACAGATCCAGTTACAGGAGCAGGTTCTGAGTAATCAGATTTAAGCACTGTCAAGTGTGAAAGGAAAATCAAAGCTTGCAATGCAGATAAATTTATGTACCAGACAATCATATGATTCATGCAAGTTAAGGTAAAGATGTTGGTAATAATACTGGCTAAAATAAGACAGCTACTTTGCAAATTATTGACCACTCACTATCTTTCAGAATCAGGCTCTTAGAAGAAAACCTTCATACTTGGATCATTCTTGCTACTTCAAGTCCTGTTTTTCAGACACTGGCATGAAATCAACCAGAAATGTACCAAGAAAAATGTCCTTAAGATTGCTGATAGACAGGAACAGTACCAATCCAGCCATTCTACAGTGAAACTACAAAATTATTTCTCTTTTGTTAAAAGAAAATAGCATGTGAACTGAATGAGCCGTGGCTTTTCTCATTTGTCTGTTACCATGACCACAACAGAACCAACTGGTAATAAACTTGTCTGTCTGTCTTTACAAGGCAACCATTACAACAGCTACCAGAAAAGGTGGAGAGAAGTATTGCTGTCTGCTCTCTCTGACTAATTCTTCCAGGAAAATGCTTGGAATAGGCAGCTCTGTATATTTCCAAGAGCTAGGGAGTTGCAGTGAGATAAATCTCAAAAGAAGATTGTCATTAGTTAGAAAAGAAGCATGTTTATTACTACACTCTGGAAATAAAATCCAGCATCCAAAAAAGCATTCTCATTACTGCTTTTTAAAAATTTAATCTATATGCAAATTACATAGCAGCAGCTATGGAGTCCATTCTGGATTTCATCACCTGTAATATGTACAGGCTTTAAATTTTCCTCTTTTTGAATTTAAAGGTTGCCCCTTTAAAATTACGTAATTAAACTTTTAAGTCTACTATAGTACTTTTAATCTTGAACTGCTGCTTATCAGTTAATTTTGCTGGGAGAGGGTTGGTGAAGACAGGCTAGGAATACACATGCTGCAAAGCTACTGACTCGTAGTTCTTAGCCATCTGAATTCTGTGGGTGTCTGACTCAGGTAGGCAATGTCTCGTTATTTTGTAAGAACTATTTTGTGTGTATAATCACACAGACAGAGAGCTATTACTGGCCAGTACAGCTCTTGCTGTATTAGTTTTGCATAAGCCAGTCTTTGCTTATATCTTGAGTGTTGCATAGTGATTATTCAACTTTCATTGCTGTGGGGTACTCTGTAGATTTGTGACCAGCTGCAACAAGCTTATTGCTTCATCATCTCATTCACTATGTGTATTGCCAGAAAATGCCATTTTTTACAAGGAAGACAAAAAGTATTGAAAGTTGAAAGAGTTGGCTACTGAGAATGGTGAAACAGAAGTGCTAGCTATTTAGTTTAAAAAACAGGAAATTGCTGTTTAGATTAATTTTTCCCTTCCAGACTCAGTTCTGCTCCCACTGGTGTCAGATCACTATTTTAACAGCCATCTTTGTGTTCCTTTCAAATTGTGTTCCTTTTCAGACTAAGGTTTTCTGTCCCCCAGTGTGTGTAAAGTTTTGGTTTTAAAATTAAAAGTCCATCTGAGTAGGTTTAAAAATCAGAAGCTCATTATCAGATTTTCTGATATGATAAAAATTTAGAACTCAGTTTTGAAGAAGTATCTCTCTTTGCTCTCTAAAGATTTAAGAAGCAGTTAAGACACAGGTCAGCCGAAGTACTCCGGGCAGTTCTAGGGACAGTGCTTGTGACTTGAATTTATATGAAAAGGATGTTTCCAGGTGCCACCGTGACTATTTACGGCTATATTTAAAGAGAATTCATTTAAAACACCTACTGGAATTATTTTCTTACTGCAACAGAAGTTCAGTTATTTATTTATATGTGAGTGGGTTTGGGATTGTTGTTAAATCTGTACCATCTTTGATGTGTGTTCCCATGTATATTCAGCTGTGGAACCGTTAGTCAATGTTTACGAACTCAGTTTGCAGAAGGGCATTTAGTATTACGCAAAGTGGCCACAGGGAGTGAGTAAGCGTTCTGTAGCACAGCCTGCAGCTGCACCTGCTGCTCGAGCAGATACTAACCGACCTTTTAATCGTCCCATCCTGTAGATGAGTGTGCACAATTGCCATTGCTGACTTTACCTTCTTCCCATCAGTAGTGACCTGATTTCATTCCATTTACATCAGCAGAAAAGGTCTACGCAATGTCAATGAGCTGCGGACCGGCCTTGCTCTTTTTGGGTTCAGCTGGCAGAAGGCAGCATCATTCCTGCTTGGCCAGCTCTAATGGCCAGCCCAATGCACTGACCACCTCTTAGTCCACAACCACTGCTGTCCTGTATAAATGCCTCTTGTGTCTCCTGTACAACAAAAGCTGTCTCTGCAGTTCTGTAAACTCCCTAAAAAAAAAGAGGGCTTTATCATGGCTTAAGCAAGCTGAAGTGGCAAAAACCAAAGAGTATTTTGTCTGCAAAAGTCATGTTCAGGAAAAGCCCTGCAGTCCTGTCTGCTCCCAAAACACCTAGGAATGACCCACAGGCTCATGAGTCTCCTGGTGCAGCTGGTGCGTGTCCTGCAGTGGAGAGGGCACAGGCGTGGTGCGCTGCCCAATAATTCTAGAGGTCCTTGCAGAGCAAAAAGTGGAAGTGGATTTAGTGAGGACTTCACAGGAAAAGGCAGTGCAGCATTGAGCAGCAGCTGGAACAAGTATTTGAAAGCTGTGTGACTTCCACAAGCAGTCCTACTGGTTATTCATGAAAATTTGTAGGACTGCTAGTGGCACATCGGAAGTCATTTGGGGTGAGGATATGCATTCAGAAGGTCGATGCCCATAAAGATGGTGATTTCATTCAAGACTGGTAGCATCCATCCACAGTACAAATTTCATTTTAAACACTAATTTGATTTAGACAGCGATTGCCTGGTAAAGTACTACAGTCATGTCTCCTTCCTTTAGTAGTTAACTTGATCTCTATTTGTACATAGATCTAGCTAGCCAATAGGAAATATGGATGATACAAAAGACTGGAAAGAACAGAAATAAAACAAGTCATTGATCTGAATATAACCTATTCACTGGCTGCAAGAATGCTATCTGTTCAAAGTTTGGCATTAGTAAAGGAGACACTGAAAATGAAAATGAAGTTACTTTGGTGTTATACAGATTTTTTAATTCATTGAGGGCCTAAAACTGTGTTTTACATGTTTTTATGAGCAACTTCTCTACAAAACAAAGCATGGCAAATATGTGCTTAATGTATCTTCTGTTCTAATTGAGAAAGTGCGTTGTTTTCCCAAGAAAACTAAATGCCCTACCAAATTTTAGGTGTGTATTTTTTTAGCTCTATCGTATGGCAACCTTTGTTATGCTGATTCTGAAAGGTGTTGCACAAAGTTATTGATACACGAATGAAGGGTATAGGTACCTGTTTTAGCAATTTGAAAACATTCTTTCTGAATAAGCATGAAGTGTTTAATAAATGTAGAAGTCAAACCACTATACAGCTAAACATATATGCAAACTGTGGCATAACAGAATATGATACAAATGACAACCCAAAACTTACCATTCATCATACAAGTTGTAAGGAGGTGTTATTTTACCACTGAAGAGGCTGAAAGAGTGAGGCATAGGTAAGTATATGCTAGGGTAAGGAGTTAGTTTCTTACCATTCTTGACATTTACTTTTATCACCTGTTGAGGATCAGAATAGTTGGTCAGAACAGGTGATCAGAAAAGATGAGAGGCCACTCTCATTTTGACAAGCAAATAAGAGTACAGCACGTCAGCCCTCAACATAGCTGTTCACTGTTTCTCTTTGTTTCTGTTTCAGAGGTCAAGAAAATTTTTTCCTATCACGTTTTTTGGCTCTATCAGCTGGATTGCATTTTTTTCTTACTTAATGGTCTGGTGGGCACATCAGGTAAGGACATGGTACTGGTACAAAATACAAGCCCTGTATTGTGTTTTGCACTGTGAGAGATAATTTAAAGTTAGAGTCCATCACCTATCTCATGCTGAGTAGTGCTTTATGTTAGGAGCTGCAACCATGAATGAAGTAAATCACTACTCAGGAAAAGAAAAGTAGTTCAGAGAGCTGTGGTTGTCCTGAGCACAGGACTTGATCATTTTGGTAACATCAGAGCCATCAGCCACCGCTTGTCAATACCTACTCATTCTATTTAACAATATTATCTTTCTCCTGAAACATGTGGAAATCTGTGAAAATGAGTAATTCTTCAATCTTGCTTGTATTCTCCCAGGTAGTCGGCAAGCTCCAAGATAATATTCCTGGTTAAACAGGTTTACAGCAGAAAGTATTTCTTCACCACAGGACTTTTTTTGCTGTTTTTGCTTAAACCCTTTTAGGTTGGAGAGACCATTGGTATCAGCGAAGAAATCATGGGATTGACTATTCTAGCTGCTGGCACATCCATTCCTGACCTTATTACCAGTGTTATTGTAGCACGTAAAGGTCTGGGGGATATGGCTGTATCCAGTTCTGTTGGAAGCAACATATTTGACATCACAGTGGGGTAAGTCCTTCAGCAGGAAAATTGTGTCTATTTTAACATGTCTTTTGTTCTTAGCCTGCGGCCATGGTTTTGCCAAGATGTTACCTAGAACAATTTTCTGCCATTGATGCTTAAAAAGGAGAGTAATGCAAATGTGCAATGGATGTTACTATTTCAGGTACTCAGAGGTTTACAGATATTTGCATGACAGAATTGTTACAAATTTGTTGCTTAATTCTCTCTTTGATACATTGCAGAGCTGCCTAGGCAAGTGAATTGCATTTTAAAAAGTGTGCAAGAGCATCGTTCCAAGAAGGAATTTCTGAGGCTTTTCATGATTTTGTCAGGTTGCTGTTGTTGGAGTATGTTACCACTCATTGTGCTTATACCAGAGCTTGCTTTATAAATGCTCATCGGGACAAATTCATTGCCTCTGCAGTATTCAGCGTGTTTGTTTTAATAAAAATGGAATGTCATTGTCTTGTGTAGCTCGTTTAGGCTGGTGTTGACATGTGATTTTTTTATATACGTGGCAAGCCCCAAATTACAAACCAATTCTCTGTTAACACAAAGGGCCCTTTGTATAGCTCTGACAATGTGAAGCAACATAAGATTGTGCAGAATTGTGCTATTTACACTTTACTGCTTCACGGCAGCTCTAGGATAATGATGTGTGGCACGCAGTTGGAATTCAGATTCTGTTTTGACCTTTTGAGACCAAGCTAGATCAGAAATGTTGCAATCTATGCCTCAGTGTTCCAAAAATGTGCAGGAAATATACTGAAAAAGTCTATCTTTCTTCCCACATTCTCATCTTTGACACAGAGGCACTGAGAATCATGTCCATGCTCTCAGTTTCTCCGTCTTTGGTTGTTTCTTGCTATCTCACATGCAGAAGAACAGGTCTAGTCATCGTCATAGTTGTAGTCCCAAACAGCCTAATGTAGAACAGATCATGGTTTTTGCTGCTGAAAATATGCAACTATACACATACAAAAAGGGATCCCGAAGTTAGAGTGGATAGTAAATGGCTTTTTTACTTGGTCTGTTAGCTAATGGCAGTACCTTTGGACACACCTTTGGTTGCTTTTTTCTACTAATCCAGAAGCATGAAGTGTTTGAAATAACATCTTTAAGCAGCAGATCTGAAAAATATATTAAAACATTATTCACTACCATGTGCTTCAACTTAGAGTACTTAGGGTACATAACAAAACTTTTCTCTTTTGCAATGCTTTGTTACGTTTCTTAAAGTTTTTAGTCTTTCTGCTGATGGAAATGTTTTCCTGTACCAGTCCGCTAGACCTGGCATATTTACAAAAGAAACGGCACAGCTGAGTTGTAGGCTGGTCTAGTTGGTACTGAAGCTGTAATAAATTATTCTCTCTTGAACTGCTTATTCAAAGTTTGAGCTTCTGACAGCTCTTTTCATGCTTTCTAAGCCTGCTAAGCTCCAATCATTGGCTTAAATATTTATTTCAGCTTGACATCTTCCAGAGGGATGTTGCTTCATTTTGTGGCATCAGAAATGAGAAGTGCAATGACAGCAAATGCAGAAATAGAAATTAAGCTGGAGTTTAGTTTAAGTTCACTTTTTAACACAGGTTTTTACAGTAAATGTGGATCGAGGCTTTTAAGGGCCAAATTTTGGGGGCAGTGCCTTGCAGAGTGCTGGTTCTTCATGGCAAGAACATGTCTTTACACGACCCACCTTCCTTCATGCAAGCTCTTGGAAAGAGAGTGGAAGTAGATTGTTCTGCAGATGTTCTGAAGTCCAGAAACAAATGAAAGGGGTCTTCCTCCTTACAGACAGAGTGTCAGGTGTCAGCCAAGGGAAATACAATTCACCAGTGTGACTGGTGGAAGACTGGGGAGCCTTAATTCTATGTGTCCTCACCAAGAACCGTGAGCAAGCTCACAAATTAGATTTATGTACCTGTTAGAAAAGTTGAAACTCTTCCTGCCTCACTTTATACAGGAAACCTCTGGTTGTATTTTGAAGTGCCTCCAGAAACTTTGTAGTGCCCCTTTCTATACCTCTGCAATGTTTCAAAATTATTTTTCTGTTTCTTAACAGCCTTCCTCTTCCATGGCTCCTGTATGCTGTGATTAACAGCTTTGCCCCAGTGACGGTCAGTAGCAATGGTCTGTTCTGCGCGATTGTCCTCCTCTTCATCATGCTGCTCTTTGTCATCCTCTCCATCGCTTTCTGCAAGTGGAGGATGAATAAAATCCTGGGCTTTCTCATGTTTGGGCTTTACTTTGTGTTCCTGATTGTCAGTGTTCTCCTGGAGGACAAAGTGATCCAATGTCCTGTCTCCATCTAGTGGAAAGTGCTGTTTCTCAACGAAAAAAAAAAGAAAAAAACCATATATATTTATTTAAAAAATATATACATCAAAATAAAACAGCAAAAAATGACAATAAAAAGCTTCTGTGAGAATAACCCGTGGATTTGTAAATTTCCTCTCCCTAAATTTTAAAAGAGAGAAAGAAAGAAAGGCATACAAAGAGTGGATCTCGGAGCTGAAGAATGACCACTGCTGGACAGTGCAGTCACACGTGAAGGACTGAGTCCAGCTGCACTGAGGTGTTTTTTTGTCTGCTGCAGAACATCCTCGCTGCTCAGTACTGGAGATACTGTGCACACATGGAAACAGTGAACGCTGCTGCTTCTCCTATGCCTATGGTGTCCACAGACTTCTCATTCTCGGTAGCAGCACCCACAGACACACAGTGTGCTCAGCTCCTGAAGCTCTCATCATCTAAGGGGAACGCTAATATTGACTTCGTGGAGGCACCACCCCCCACACACCCTGATAATCTGCTGAAACTCCTGAGTGGAAAGCATACGTCGACCGCATGAGTTTCGGACAGGGAAGAGCTTGCACATCTCTTCATATAAGTGGACTTACATGATGTGATTTCAGCAAAGCCAGGGAGTTCGTCAGTGTTTTGATCCTCTGCATCACAGGTCTGTAAAGGCAATCAGCAAGATGTTAGTGGT
Organism: Tetrax tetrax; assembly: GCA_009806455.1. Lineage (NCBI taxonomy): Eukaryota > Metazoa > Chordata > Aves > Otidiformes > Otididae > Tetrax > Tetrax tetrax. Next base: position 428,984 of record WHYT01016833.1, on the reverse strand, counting down.
GGTTTATTACATCTTGCAAAACTCTTCAGATTCCAGAAACTCTAGCTCTGACACTGAAGGGGCCATGCTGCCTGGCCATTTCGTAACTGGTGCAGATTTTCATTGCATTCACATGCAAAGACCAGAATGGGGATACTCTTTCTTCTCTAACAGCAACGCAGCATGCAGAGAGATCATACAACTACTATGTGAACACACCTTTTTTTTCTAATGCAGCAATACCAACAACAGTACCAATGGCTTTCAGATGCTGTTATCATTATGAGTTTGCCTTTTCATGCCAGAAGAAAAAGGCTAGTGTGCTTATGCATAGTATTTCATACAGAAAATAGAAGTAGTTGTAAAGTGGCAGCCTAATTGCTGAAGTGGATATATGTTTTACAGGCTATCTTTCACTATTACTTGGAGTGTAAGGACCTTCACAGCTACATATAGCAATTGCTGGAAGAGATGCCCAGCTGATGTACGAAGCTGGGGCAGTTCATATTTGCTCTTATAAAGCTTGAAACTAGGTAGAAGAAACTAACAATTTAAATATAGTGGAGCTGCAGGAAACCTACATGAAAATTTTTCAGTATTGCTGGAAATGTGAATGTCTAAGGAAGCCCAGGAAGGAGTGAAAAGGCAATATTCTTGTACTGAAATCCTGAGAAAAGGAGAAAGTCCAAACCTGGAACAAAAAACAAAGAGGGAGAAAGCAGTTAATTGTTCATCCTTCCTGTAGTTTGTATGATTAAAAAAAAAAAATGGGAGGACTGGAATGAGTGTTAAGAAATTATTTCAGATAATCGTCATTTGTTTGTTTAAATCTTTTGTGCAGTTAGAGTTTATGAAATTTCAGCTCATTTCTGTGACTGTTTCGGCATTGTTTTGTATTCATATTGTGCTCACAATGGCAAAGCCAGGCTCACAGCTGTGTAACAGAGGCTCAGCACATTTTATCTTGTCAGTTTTTCTGTGGTCCATGGTGTTTGCTTCTCAATCATTCCCTTTGTCCTTTACTGTTTTCCTGTTATATGTGTTTGTATATAACAGTACCCTAGAGAGTAAGGACTTGACAGAAAACAATGGTAAAGAAAACAGTAAAAATACATATTAAAAATGACTAAAATGTTAATATGTGATATCATGAATAAAAAAGTGAGATACTCATGAACAAAAGCAAGAAAACTAGGAGTCACGATGTGTGCTACTCATGTCTTGTCCTAAGGTGTGAAGTCCTAGCTACATTCAGAGTCATGGTCTTAACCATACATTTGCAACATCTCTTGCTTCTTAGTGCTTTTTAGTGCGAGCTTCTCTCATTGTGAGCAAAATTTTGTCAGTGTATTTAAGATCCTTCTTTGCTCCAGAATCCTCACTTATCTTAGCGATAGTGCTGCCCTCCTCTTAGTACTTGTTTCTGCGGGTGTACACGATGGAAAACCAGCTGTATGCATGCCTGCAGTGCCCTCCACTGACAAGAACAGCAGGCTTGCAAAAGCGAATCTATAACCCAGATTCTGAGATCACATGAAACAGGTGTCCCAAAATACAGAGCTGACTCCACAGTATAATGTCTCCCAGAGGAGTCACCAAATGCTTCTGTTTCTGATGACAGTGCTCAAAACAGGCGATCCCTTCCAAAGTCAGCAGAATAAGACCAAGCCATCTAAAAGGATGCGTGCAGGATTGCAATAGGTCTGGGTATGTGGGTGCTTACAGATGTCCAGATTCATTTGTTTGACATTTCAAATCAAGAAATCAAGGAAGGCTAAGAGTCTGATCTCTGTTCAGGATATTAGTTGGGGTTTTTTTTTGGGTTGTTTTTTTTTTTTTTTTTTTTTTGGGATGACTTCATGGCCAGCATGGTGTAACTCCCACACTGGAAAGGAAAAAGCCCCGCTGACCTTGAGAGCTGGTGCACTCTGCAAAGTGAGGGCAGCGGCAGCAGAGACCATCAAAAGCCCTACACACTGTGAATATTTCACTCCCATCTGGCCTCAACAGCTTGAAGGAAGAATTTTATGTGTAGGGCTAAGATCTGGTATCCTGTAAAGACATTTGTATACTATCTTCAAATATATCTGACTCATTTCTTTCCTCTGTTTGCTTGCCCCATCAACATACTTATCTTGGAAGGTTTTAAAAGTAATTTTTTCCCCTCAGGAATGAGACATGGCTCCCAGTGCCTTGCGTCTGCTGGGCAGCTCATTATTTAAATAGATGAATAACTGCAGTCAGTGGCAGCTCAGCTCCAGAGGTAACAGGAGAGATTTCAGTTGTGTGGTGCTTTCTGTGGGGGCTGGCTGTGAAAGCTGGTTATACTTTCCAAGGCATTTTTCTGCATAACTGCTGGAGTAAACTGTTTCAGGATACTTGCACTTTGACTATAAGGCAACAGCTGTGCTGGTAGAGAAAAGAGAGGAATGGGATGGAGGGAGAAGCATGGCCCCTTATCCCATGCAGGAGGAGTCAGAAAATCTTAAACTGGACTGCTGAAATAACAGTTGAGAGCTGCTGCAACCCAGTGACTCCATGTCCGTAGGCTGCCCAGGGTCAGCACTGCCAAAAGTGCACACCACTTGTTAGGACACTCCTGTTTTACAATGACAGCAAATTTCCTGGCATAAGGTGTTTCTCGTTGTTCATAACTGTTTCGGTGTGGGATCCATAGATATTTCTCAACATTGTACACCTAGAAGTCAAAATTATATTTCTGTTCTCTTCAGTCAAAGCTCTGAATTACTTCACTAAGGATCTAGTCCTGCAAGCTGCCTGAATTCTGCACCAGGCTGGTCGGCCTTGAAGCCTCTTCCCCCTGCCTGTATGCCTGTGCTCACTGATGCTGCTGTCTGCATGATCCTTATGAAGAATAAATGAGTAATTAATACAGAAATCAGTGTTATGATCCTGTTCTAGATTAGTGTTTTCAGGACAACACCAGGCTGGCAACACGGTAAGTAAGATAAGAGTGCAACTTCAGGTTAAACAGCCAACTTTCTGCAGCACCATCACACCTGAACAGAGCCGATGTTGGACATGATTTTTGGAAAGGATTTCCACTAGGATTTGAGTAGGATTGTGGATCAGATCGTAACCCATTTTAAAGATTTTCTGCACTAACTTCATTTTATTTAAAAAAGAGAATGAAGTATGTTAGTACAAATACCATTGGAGTCCTACAAGTCTTTGCTGTTTCGTATCAAAAAAAAAAAAAAAAGCCAGCTTCCCTCTGCAGGAGCCCCATAGTTGAATCTGTAGGGTAAATGCTATGAAAGTGTGATAAAAAGTGTGATATGAGAATAATCTCCTCAAGAACTACATGTAGACATGGAAAAATCTTTCAGCAAAGCTCTGTGTATTTTAAATTAACTATTTTACTGAAAGCTAGTGCTTTCTTGTAGTGCAGACAGGCTCTCTGTGTCTGTATACCTCTGCTTTTTTATTCAATTGATGTGGCTGTCGGCATAATCTTCACGAAGCATAAAGCACAGTGGGTGACAAAGAAGCTTATCTAGCTGTCATTTGATGTTTGTAACGGTAATGAACCTACCATGTAATTTCCACATATGCTGCTCTGAAGTAGTTTATGGTCGCTGTCACTCATGGTACTGTTGTGTGTGGATATGAAGGTCCACAAAGCGGTGGGTTAAATATGTGGTTAATCCAAGTACTGTAAAAAATAGATGCTTAGGAATATTCATAATGTTTGGATGTTTTTTAAGGGATTATTTCTCTGGTTGTCTTCTACTTCATTACATATTTTGCAAAAAAAAAAAAAAAAGGGGATATACAATGTTTTTAAAGTATTCTTCTTTCAGCGGTAATTTCTTAAAATAGCATCTTGTGGTCCATATAACTTATGTTCTGAATCAAATCTGAGTCTGTATCAGATGGATTTATTCAATTTATAACAAAGAAATAATCCCTTCTCCAACAGCTGGCCCACTGAAATCCAGAAGATTTTTGCCATTGACTTGGGCAAGACATAGATTTTTATCTTAGGATCCCATATTTCGTAAATGCACTTGCATAATGAACATAATTGTCCTGGGAGCTATGTACAAAGAGAAAAATTGCATTCATTTGTATTCTTGGAAACCATTTTACCTCTTGTAAATAACAATAATGCAACTGACTGAGAAAGAAGTGTGGTTAGTTCCTTTCAGCAGGTGATTCTGGTTTTCCTGCTATTCCTGGAAAGTTTGATGCAAGAACTTGCAGGTGGGAACATATCTGCCAAAAGAGGTTTTTAGATTAGAAAATGGGATAGTTTGCACGCAGTAGTGTGAAGAAGAGTCCTGCTCCAGCCCTCCAACAGATGTGGGTTTTGCTTCTGGTTGATGTTAAAAAGATCCTTTTTGGATCCGTTGCCACCAGTTGCAGGAATACCAGTATTGAGATATCCATCATTTCCATTGGGACTGGGGAGAGTAACTTCCAGACTGAAGTTACGCAAGTCAGGGCACCCATCCAATACGGAGGCTGTATATGGATCACAGCCCTGAGGTCCAGACAAGTCATCCTATAGATCTGCTGTCTGCTAGTTGTCAGTGTATGGCATCTCAGGACCTGTCTGCCCAGATGGGTGCAGTTAATTTGCTCATTCCCCTGTCCTTCCTGGCTGGATGTAAGCCATGTCTTCTCCAGAAGCCATGTAATCCCGTTAGCGTGGCACTGAGCCCGTGCTCCTAGCTAGCCAGATACAGGTCAACCCCAGCCTAGAAGCCATGTAACCACTTGGAGCATGGGTAGACCAGACACACAACTGGCCACATCGTTCCTACGTGAACGATAAGTGGCCCAGGACAAGATTGAGTAAGAAATAATGTAATTTGAGATTGATAAATTAACTTTACATTCATGTAGATTTATTGTAAATTTGCCACTCATCAAACACAAAACCAGTCCAAACAATGAAATTTGTGTGTGTTTTTAAAGAGTTTGCACTTTACTATTTTTTTTTTTACTTTTATTTTATGTCACATAGTTGTCTTAATGCAAAAACAAGCCATAAAAAAAACCCAGAAGACTAGTATGGGGTTTCTAAATAAGGGGATCATTAATTTTAAACTAAAGAATCCATTTCATGTCTCTGTTTAAGGTATAATGTAAAATATTGTCAAATAAATGTACAGTAAAGCAGGATCTAGTTTTGCCTTAGTGAAGGTGTGAGTAAGTCGGGGGGAATTTGCTCATACTCTTGAGCTTCCCTGCAGGACTGTACAAAATCCTGCACACTGCCTTTGCAGCAGGGGCTCAGTTCTGCCATCCTTGTTCACCCCAGAAGAAGGAACACAATGCTTACAGAGTCAGGCCCAATGAGGCAGTTAAATTGTCCTGTTACTCTAATGCTTTCTCCCACTGAGATGACATAAAGGAAGCTCCGTGTATTTTAGTGAGTTTGTAAGAGATGAGTTACTTATATCACATCTGTTTTACAAAAGAATTAAAGTTTCCAGGGTCAGGCTACCCGGTAGAAAAGAACCGTTTCTTTCAATCCACCATCAAAATTAAGTAATGCCAAAGGGATTTTGCTTGGTTTTGTGTTCATTTCCATTATCAAAATCTCTGTTACAGAGTTTTAATTTTGCAATCCTGACTCTGGGGAGTTGACTTACATGAAGTTATTTCTGTCACTGAAGATGGCAAGATCAGGCTATTGTATTGTCATGTGAAAATAATAGTAGCTTGTTATAACTGACAATCAGATGCTATTTTTGTAATAAAGCCTTTTTTAGCTTGCTTGTTTCACTTTGTAGTTTTCATACTCTTTCATTTCTCATTTTCAACTTATGGTAAGAAAAACCTGAAGAAGTCCCCCACCTTACTCATTTCAAACTTAAAAAAAAATACATTGCCATGGAAGACAGTCCAGGCAAGCCCCTGAAAATTCCAGTTTTTCTCATGTGTTTAGGTGTATGGATCATTATTCTAGATTAAACTCTTGTGTCTCTGAATCAGCATATTCTCTGTGAATATAAGTTTGTATATAGTACAAAAGTTACCTTTATTTGTATATAGGCTCTCAGAAATAATCCCTTCTATCAAAGGTCCTACTTCACTGTCTACAGAATGTTTCACTGTGGTGTGTACACTTTCTCACCTTGTAACACCAATACAGAGCTCTTCATATAAATCACTTTGTGTAATTGAGTTGTCTAAGTGTGAATAATAATAACAATAAATACTAATTAAAAGACTTAACAGTCTGTCATTTTTCTTAATATCTTCTGTCTTAGGTGTCTTGGACTTGCTATGGCTCTGAAAATAGTATTTTGACTCCCTGCTCTGGGTTGAATGATGATCTGCAATGCTACTCTCATCCTAAGTATTCAAGCATCATTAACTGCCTCTTGCCATGTCACTGTGCTACCTGCTGTGCATACACAGAATAAGGAAATCATCTGGTTCCAGTGAGATTAAAATTTAGTTAAACAAGGATTTTTCTACAGTCTAATGTGAATCCACCAGACAACGGCTTCCTGGAGCTGTGCATGTCTGGAGCCCTGTGGTCCCATTTAGGCCAAGTTCCCCTATATTCCTCTAATGACATGTTTGCTCACAGGTTTTTTTGAATGCCATTTTTCAGTTTGACACCTTCTCATTTAGTCTTCAGGCTGCACAGTCTGTCATCCTTGTCAGCTGGGATGTTTGGCTTTCTTTTAGTCTGTCACTGAATTAATGATACTTTTAAACAAAAGAATTATCTTTAATAAATAATGGCAAAAGAAAATCAATAATGTTAACATGATGCCATAATCAACCAAACTTTCCGTCTTCACAAGTTATAAAAGGTTGCAATAGACTTCATTACTTACTATATCTCCCTTAGTAGCCCCAGGAAGTCATCTTCCACAGTGAATCCAGTATTTTTTACAAGGCATTGTGCCAACCCCAGAGGTATGGTCTCAAGACAGAGATTTTTCATTCATCTTTATCTCTAGGAGAGCTTTAAAATTTTGAATTGGAAACAATAAAATAAATTTGCAAATAGACTAAGAGTTGAGAATTGTCATTGTCCCAAGACATTCATGCCTGCCAAATGGGAAAAACAAAAGATCAAGTGCTTCCTACAAAAAGCAAAATTGTTGTATGCTGCAAGTCACAGAGGCACATCTGGGACGCCTTAAAATTCATGCTGGAGATGGGGAGTTTGAAAGAAAGACTGTATTAGGCTTTATCTGAGACAGGAATGCACACGCACACACACGCGCATTCACAGCTGTAGTCTGTGGTAACTGCCTGGTAACGTTTGATCCCTGCTGCTTTTGAAAGGAAGTAGAGGATTTTAAATCCTTCATTACCATAGCAGGCCTTGGTGGTATAAGACAGGGGTGAGCAGAGGAGGGATAGAAATGTATTAAATATCTTCCTCAATCCTGTCTGAGGGAATGATGGCAAGTTTCCTTGCCATTGTTTCTCTTTCCATGAGCGAGTACCTCACTGCCTTTTCTGTAGTGCCTGAAAAAACAAACTTCTGTTCATTCACTATTACTTTTTCATTTACAAGCAGTTATATCTGGGATGTTTATTGACAAGGAGGACAGTGAAGTGTGTTGTTATTGAGTAGTTGATCCCTACCCTGGAAAGACTTCAGAGCTTCCCTTTAAACAGGGATTTCCCTTCCTGTCAACACATCTCTCAGAGAAATAAATATTTGTACCACATACTTGCAAAGAATACAGAGAGGACTACAGATTATAGCCCTGAAGAGATGTTTTAGTCACCCCTTCATCTTCTCTGTATGCAAACTTCTTCATCACAGTTTGGATAACATATTTGTTCCGGGCAATAGTTCTTTAGAGCAGGGTGACCAGGTACCAGTAATTAGTCTGTACACCTACATTATTGCCTCTGAGGCCTCAAACCCAGACCAAATCATTTCTGACACGCTAAATATGAGGGTCATAGGCAGAGAAGTTACCAGCATCCCCTCAGTTAAAGAGCACCAAATTGGCCAGTTAGGCAACAGACTGGCAAGGATCTTTGGTTTAACAGGAGGCGTCCCGCAAAGCTTTTGTTACCTGCAACCATTTTTCACCTATCCACCAGCAATAATGAGTAAATACCAGCCCCCCACTACTACTCTCCCCTGACTGCTACCATCAGTGTGCGAAACTGGGTATGCTGGTTCCTCTGTAACGGAGGATTGCCTGCCGTGGGCCTGGGCCGGAGCCGATGAGGAGGTCTGGGTTGCTGAGGCAGAGGGGGAATGGGTGTGAGGGTATGTTTGTGTGTACTGTCTTGCAAGGGAGAATATACTGCACCTCGAGTTTGACACTGTATTCCCAAGAGCAGGGTAGAAGGGACTATGAGGAAATGTGACAAGAAAATTACCAGTTACAATTTATGCCTAAAGAAACACTTAATAGACTGCTTTCCTTCCTGTCTCTCTCTAGCCCAGTTTAATTGTCTTGCAAAATGAAAGCATGATTTTGTGCACTGTTCCAATTTGGTAACAGTGAAAAAAAAACCGCTTTCTCCACCCACCGCCCCGGCTTATTTCCTATTCTTGGTTGCTAACTAGGATGAAGGGAAAAGGAAACTACTTCTAGAATTTTCTAAACCCCTATGAAGATCTGGCCCTACTCTTGTCACCAGGCACTGCCTGCCTGTCTGGATAAGATGCCGTATTGCTGGCCAGAATTTGCCTCCCACGGAACTGACCAGCTCTTGCTAATTTGATATCTGCACTTTCTTGACTAAGGGGTTGTAGCCTGATCCTTTGTACCTATAAGACAGTGCTATGCAAAACTAGCTCTAAGAAGCTTGACTTATGTGTCTGACAACATGCAACAAAACTATTCAAGAAAATCAGTTCGAGTATTGGAAACAATATAGAATCATAGAATCATAGAATGGTTAGGGTTGGAAGGGACCTTCAAAGGTCATCTGCAAGGAGCAGGGACATCCCCGATTTGATCAGGTTGCTCAAAGCCTCATCCAGCCTGGCCTTGAACGTTTCCAGGGATGGGGCATCCACCACCTCTCTGGGCAACCTGTGCCAGTGCTCTACAACTTGCATTGTAAAAAAATTTTTCCTAATATCCAATCTAAATCTACCTCCCTCTGTTTTAAATCCATTACCCCCTGTCCTATAACAACAGGCCCTACTGAACAGCCTCTCCCCATCTTTCCTGTACTTGAGGTATTGGAAGACCGCTATCAGGTCTCCCCGGAGCCTCCTCTTCTCCAGGCTGAACAGCCCCAACTCTCTCAGCCTGTCCTCATAGGAGAGGTGCTCCAACCCTCTGATCATCTTTGTAGCCCTTCTCTGGACCTTCTCCAACTGGTCCATGTCCTTCTTATGTTGAGGGATCCAGAGCTGGACTCACTACTGCAAGCGGGGTCTCACCAGGGCAGAGCAGAGGGGCAGAATCACCTCCCTTGACCTGCTGGCCACGCTCTTCTTGATGCAGCCCAGGATGCCGTTGGCCTTCTGGGCCGCAAGGGCACATTGCCGGCTCACGTTGAGCTTCTCATCCATCGGCTACTTCCACACTAATGTGCTGTATTGTTCGGCATTTGTACCTCTGTCAAGAGTGTCAATAAACCAATTTTCTCTTTTATTTTATAGTATATTTTAAAAAAAATATTTTCTAAAATCCAGTTTATTCCCCACTCAGAACTATGATTTTCAGCAAAGCTCTTACCAGAAACAGACAGAAAAGCAGAAATTCCTAAAGGTTCATTATTGTTAATAAGCAATTTTTCACCGCAAAAGAAGCTTCCTGGACAACGCCTCCCTACCATCGCCACCTGTCCTGATGAAAATCTGTTTAAAACCTGCCAGGGTGTTGTCCTGACAAGGGCACGGGCAAGCACAGTGGAGCCAAACCTGCCCTGTCCTCAGCCCTGATTTACTGCCCTGGGCTCCTCCATGCTGCTGTCCTCTCTGCTCCCCACACTGCCCAGCATCCAAAATAAATGCTGTCTCAAGGGGTGCCCCAGCAAGTGGAGGCAGGAGATGCTCAGAGCGTGAAGGGCTCAGGTCTTTTTTACACCTCGTCAGGCTCAGGCAGCGGGAAGGACCCCCCCATCTAGAAGTAAATTCACAGCCCTGGCTAAACAGACATGAAACAGTCTTGGTGTAATTCAGGTTCTCTGCTTGAGGTTTCATTTATTTACACCTGGGATTTTCACACTTTCTCATCTTAATTAGTGTCTCAGCAGGCCACCTGTGCTTTTGTAAGCTGTCACACCCCTGACAGAAGCGTGGGTTTGGCTCACAGAAAGGAGCAGTGTAAAGGACTGATGCCAACATGGTGCTCCTTCAGGTACATTGCAGGCACTGCTATCCTCCAGGCAAGGCCGGTTTGCCCCAGCTGGCAGCATGGCTGACGCTACTTGAGCCGCCTTTGGCATCACCCGGCAGCTGGAAGTGCAGTGCCCAAGATGAGCTCTGCAGGCACCACCAGGCATCACGGCCGGAGAAAAGAGCAACCGGCATAAGCAGGGTGGCCTCAGCCATTTCACAGTGCGTTTGTGCCAAAGTCTGGGTACCAACAGAAAGGTGACACAATGTACGTGCACCCACTGCTTCTCCTGCCCTGGTGAGCTTTACCATTCCTGGCTTACAGAAGAGAAATGGAAGCAATTTATTTGCATAATGGTGCTTTGGCACCTGCTTCAGCTTGTCTAGAGCAGCTGGAGTCACAGACAGGCACAGAAGGGCACTAGTCTTGGGAAAGTGCCAAGGGAGGCGGGTGAACTGCAAGATGAACAGGTCATGTCCTCAGTGCACAGAAAGTGGCTTATCTGGATTGATAACTGGTGCCACCACGGCTGCTGAAGCTCTCATTTTCTTGGAATTACATCAGCACCAAACTGTCCAGAAGCAGGTGTGTTTGCGGACACTTGCAGGCAATCATCCCTGCTGACAAACAAGGACATAATAACAAAACCTCTAATGCAGGACTGAGCAACGTGCAGCCGCGGTAAGCGGAGTAAGCAGAGTGTACACCTCCTCGTGTCCTGGTTCCAAATATATACTTCTCTTAGCATCTCAGCAGCTGTTCTCCTCCCCAGTCAAAATCCCTGCTGGCCTTCCTTGGGACAAAAGCATCATCCTCTGGGCTAATTTCAATTCTGAATGTTGCAGGACAAGGGCAGTGACAGAGATAATATAGAGAGTACAGTAAATACTGACTATAGCTAACAATACAGAGCAGGTGCCTAAACCAATCTCTAGGTTTCTCTAGCCTCCTGCCCCAGCTCCATGTAAGTCAGACAGCAGCTGGGCTTACATGGATCATGGCCTTTCTTCATCATCTATGCCTTCTCGCTTAGATTCACCCAGGGCAAATTTCCTCAGCCACACCGCGTGCCTGTGACGAGCTGCGGGTGCTGTTTTGCTTCTATACTGAGAATTCAACTGATCTCCTTCTCCTGTTTGCTGTGTCCCAGTTGCATGCCAAGTAACAGGGCATAGCTCATCGTTTCCTACGGAGGGGATGGTGAAGGTGTCTCTGCACCTGCAGGAGGGCTCTGGGTGAAAGCACACACCTGCCCAGCGTCCAGAGCCACACAAACTCACCATGTAACTCGCAACCTGACAGCAGGCTGCAGGGAGTGATTTGTCCAGACTGGTTGCATCTGAAGGCATAGGCCACGCTGATTTTTCTCTGTGGATTGCCAATGAGTCAGTAGCAGAGTGAAAAAAGCTTTGATGTCTTCAAGAAACTGGGAAGGGGATTATGTCAGCCCACACAGAGCTGGAAAAAGCAAAGGGAGGAGGCTCAATGAACCTCTCTCTTTCCCCTAGGTTGGAGCCTTGTTTTAATCTCAGTTAGTACACAGCTAATTTGAATCAACTAGCAAGCAGGTAAATCAAATTCATATAAGACAGGTCATTTTTCTAGCCAAAACTTCACTTCTTCCTGGACTTCTTGTTACTTCAGAGTTAGTCTGAGAAGTGAATACCTTTATTTGGGTCTGGAAAAGGCTGTCTAACTAGAACTAGGAAAAATCAAGTGAGTGTTATTTGAACTGGAATTTCTGTCGAATCAGGAGACACCATCTGGGCATGTGAGTTTGTTGCTAGGAAGGTATGGTTTGCATGCCAATGTGGAGGTATTTGCTGTGGGATAAGGTAAATGCAATGCACTTTGTGATATCAAAATTGCAAACAAAACCAGTGCCTTGGATCTCAGCTATTTGGAATATTTTAAATAGTGAAAATGTACATTTGTTTCCACCAGAATTACAAAATAGGTATTAAAAATATTGCTGTGCTTTATTGCATTTAGTGTCCTTCACTTGGAGTAAGTCTTGCCCTCATGTAATGGTGCCCCTTTAATTTACCCCCTACCCTATCCCTGTCTCCTGTGATATAAATGAAATAGAACACGCTGTAGTTACAGAGTGTCTGACAACTCGTTTCACATACACTGCTGGAATATAGCTTATGCTTCAATTTTCAGGCCTTCAGTGTTTATGCATTGCTTCCTGTGTATTACTTTTATCAGACTGCTGTAGACCTAAATGTTTTCCTGGTGTCAATGTCTTACCCATTCTTTTTAACCTGTGAGCAGTAGCACAGTCAGTTCCTGAGGTTACAGCTCCTCATCTGCTTCTGTCCTCCAGCCTAGGAAATGGCTAATCACCTGTATTGTTCTACTGAAAGTCATCCTGCAGAGATGCTCATCTTTGTGAGTTAGAAGCATTTCCTTAGGGCAAAACTCTTCACTGGCATAAGATGTCCGCTCTCTCTGGACTATGACAAGAAGAGACACAGAAACCTATGGGAAAGGAAAACAGTTCCCTTGTGTGGCCAGGCCGTGTTAGCATCTTTCTGCCCTTACACTCTACTAGTTGGGATATGGTAGCTAAGACAGGACAAAAATCTAGCAGAAGAAACACAGGTGTTTTCCACATGCATCATTAGACTGAGATAGTTTTTACACCTTAAAAATAAAATGCTGCTGGAAATCAGTGCATATTTTATTTTTCAGTGCAGCATATCCTAAAAAAAAAAAGGAGCTTCCTCTATTAAAACAGGTTTGAGGTAGGTGATATCTCTTGAATACAGCAGTCCTGCTACTGACTGCCTTTGATCCGATACCACACACTCTTGTGTGCATTTCAGCTTTCTGTTCACAGCAGAACGGGTGAGAACCCATGAGGAATTACAGTCTCTTGGCCCCGAGACACCTACCCAAAGCAACGCATTGTGCATTTCCATAACTGCCAGTCTTTTTACATTACTGTGCCTGAAGGAAGGTATTTCTGTCATGAATAAACAATGTTTAGACCTTGAGGCTGAAAAAGGGCTCTGACTTCCCCTAACTGTGGGATGTTATCTGTGTCAAGGGCAATATTGGGAATTGTAGGATTCACAACAGAGTGGGGGAAATGCCCCTTGAGTAGCTCTGAAGAACAATCTATTCACTTTACTTTCAGTGCCTTTGCCTGGAGGACAATAAGGGAAAGTTCAGGCGGGAGACCTCAATGATGGGGTTCTCTAAAGTTCCCAGATCAAAGCCACAGACAGCCCAACTCTGCTGCTTCAGTGATGATCATCCCGTAGTTACATTCTCTCAGGGAGAGAATACAAAAGGGAGAGAGATGTAAGACAGGAAAGGAAGGAGAGATGAGGGGACACTTCCATTTCTGCATCACACAGTCCCTTGTCTTGTTTCCATCAGGTCTACAGTTCTTTATCCACTGTAACTGGTGGGCATTACTCCTACTGGAGTCTGAAATCTCTTTACTTTTGTAGGGCATCCTGAGTTAACTATCGAGCTAGCTTGTTTCACAGCCTAAACAGTCTCTACAGGTTTGGCCTTACCATCAGTGGTAGCAAAATCTCCACTGGCTTCACAGTGGGAGATGCAATAGACGTACCAAGAGTGAGTCTAAAGGAGGGACTTTGTGTCTTAGTTGTTGGACTGCTGCTTTCAGAGATTGTATCAAGAGAACTGAAAGCAAGATAAATCCGTTAATGGAGATCAAAGGCTAAAACCACACACAGATGAATACAATTTCTGCAATACTTCATGAAACAAAGGTCTAGGGAGGCAATGCACTGGATTCAAATTCATTATACTGTTGTGGGTATAAAAACCTATAAAGTGCATCCTGGGGAACAGTAATTGCTCATTTTAGACAATTATCTCAGTCTTGCAAGGTGTAATGAAGAAACATCCTGAAAGTATGAAGTCTACTGCAGTCAAAATAACAGGGGATCAATAGCAAACACATTACCCAAATATCTCAGTTGTCTGTGTTTCCTTTAAAAATATTATATTATTTTCTTAGAAGACACAGCAGGATTCCTACCCCTACCTCTCTCAGTCAGGACTTTTTCTTGAATTTTATTCATTCACTAGTTTCAGTGAGATCTGATAGAAAGGTGACGATCTCAAAGGCAATTGAGTTCCCACGAGCTTCACGTAACCAGCTACCTTAGTGTGGGGAAAATAGTTGCTATCAAGTGCCCCTGCTTAAAAAAAAGATGTGAATGACCTTCTGCACTATTAGACATAGAGAAGTCATGGGAGGGAGAGCCAGAGACCTTATAAATACCTCAACAACATGAAGTCTTTCAATTTGTGCATAAAGTAGAGAACTGTATCCAACTGTATCCAACTTCATCCGCTTGTGGAGCGCTGTGTGTCCTTCGCTTTCCTTGGCTGGCTGGCTTTTATAGTGGCTAAAGCCTTTTCCATAGCAGCAGTTCTGCAAGTAGTGTGTGGGGTTAGGAAAACTGTAGAGCGTTGGAGAGTTTGGGTCTAAAGACACAGGGTGCCTGCTACAAGCTCCTGCCCAGAGTTCCCAGTCTGGGACTGAGGCAGGTGCCACCCCAGCGACAGTGGCAGCCATAGGCCGGCAGCACGGGAAGAAGGACTGCTAGGTATCCTGGGCTAACAGCTTGGCAGTGCTGAGTATGACATCAGTCTCCAGAGAGGAAGAAAAGTAAGAACTTCTGAAGGAGAAAAAAAATCCAACTTGCATCTCATGCTCCATCACAATGGGGTAATATTTGGGCCATTCCTCTACGCGTATTACATGCATACATCTCTGAGGTGTATCCTAACTGAATACATTTTGGAGAGGTTTAAACACCATCAAAGGCTAACATTTGCCAGAGACGTTTATTTGCTTAACATGACAAGTTTCTTCATCTGAGTGGACTGAGCAACTTCTTATATTTTAGAAAGTATTTCCACACTCTTTATTAAAAAGGGTATAGGGATTAAATAAAGAAGGAAATTTGGCACGTCTTCTCTCCTATTGAGGATATCTGAAAGGAAAAATGCAGAAAAATAGATGACATTTGTAACTGAATTGTAAGCCTAATACTGGCAGATGATGGCATTTTTGTAAAGTCTTCTTTCTTGGAAGGTGTCCTATTGGATTAACTCCTAGCCTTCTGATTAAAAGTATAGCTAAGCATGTTTTGAGGGAGAAAAAAGATTAATTCTCTCTCTAGTGATTAACTTCAACAAAAATGTGTGGTAATCTGCCAGTACCTTTGGTTTTCTTATGAATCTCTAGCAGCAAAAGAACTAAATTCAAAAGTCGGTTATCACAGCCTGAGGCCTCACCCCAGCGTTGAATGAAAGCAGGAGAATCCTTGCAACAGGTCTTGCCCCTAGCATCCACTGACCAATGGACTGATGAATTTGCATTATAAATCCTCGCCCATTGAATCTTTGTTTTCTTTGAAAGCCCAGCACCTCTTGCAGCAAGAAATAAGTAATCTAGCTGACAGAGAAGCTATCCTGCATGTCGTCAACAAGGCTGATTTTGACAACAGTGGCAACATGCCAACTGTAGCCCAAATGAGGAGATTTTCTGTTTCCTAACTTGTCCTGGCAGAGCCTCACGGAATATTCAGCTTCTTCCCCATGATCCTGCTAATTCAATATTGGATGTCATGGGTACATCCTGGCAATGGAGGAAAGGTAAGAACACCAGTAACACCTAAAGCAGACATCCTCAACACTTTAAGGTAAAAATTACCACCTTCTAAAAGAACAAAATAGTCTCAGTGATGCTCAGGAAATTATTGCTAGATCCAGCTAACCTCACAAACTGTGTCTTAGTAGTTCACCACTCTTCTTCTAGAAGCAAGCCCATGGAAATCTTTCTTAAGTATCCCATTCAGCCAGTTAAGAGATACTTCTAGGTCCATTTATGGTTTTCAGGAAATACTGCTGTCAAATATTACTGTCCTGGATCACAAAATACAGCTGAGTTGTCTGCAGGCTGTGCTAACCAGACCGTGAAAAGAAAATCATTGTTATGAACTATTGCTTCATTTTAAAAGCCTGTCTAATGGAGACATAAAGAAAAGAGATTCTTTCTGCAGATCCTATTTGGTGCTGATAAGGTTCGTGTAAAGACAACAAAGACTCAAATTACTGGCTATTTGGATGATTGGGATGGAACTGAAACATCTGTCAAACTGCACCATTCTCTGTTTTTCTTACTCTCTGAAGAACAGTAGCATCCAGATGATAGTCATATGGTTGATGATAAATCTAGTGCAGGTAAAGTCACAGATGGTGCTAAAGAAGAGGCAAAAGCACCATAATAAACTCATCACCTTCACTGAGCATCTGCCATTTAGTCAGGAATCAAGTCCTTATGGCCTCCACAGCCTGTTTCTATCACATGGAAGGCAAAGTTCCCAGGTTTGCCCATTTTCTTTGGTGACATTTCATAGGACGGAAGCAACCCCTGCAAGATCGTAACCTCAGAGAACAGCTCTATTGCCCTGGAACTGTGGAGGGGAACGATTCACACCAAGAGTTTTGCAAGGGGAGATGGAGTAGTTTGGCTATATCTGCTATCAGGCCCAACAGCAGTGAACTATCAGTCCCATCCTTTCCCTCACCGTACAGCAAATTCAAAATGAACATTGCCCCCTGTGTCCTCTAGGGTCTGTAAGGTGAGATGTTGAAAGAAACACTTTTGAATGTCTGCGTCCATAGCAAGGTCCCTTATCACTGACTTTCCTAACTGATTGATCAGAGGCATCAATAAATACTCCTGTATTTGACAGGAGTCCAAAATCCTCCAGTTCTAAAAAAAAAAACCCAGACCTCTGCTATGAGAAACAAGGAAGTACCTGTGTTAGATGATAAATAAGCAGTTTCTTCTTCTCTATCAGCTAGCATGCATCTTGGTTCTCAGATACTGTCGTATGTACAAAAAGTAATGTCTCACTCATTTTTGTGAATGCTTTGACCTTATAAGACCTTTCTGCTTTTAAAGCAAAGTCCAGGGCTGTACAATCTTTAAAGATACACATTTATACAGTCACAAATAATGTCATACATGCCCCCATTCACCTCAGTTGGTTTTCTGTTGTGAGTTGTCCTTTTCCTAGAAGGAACATCTAGGGCCAAAGAAAGGAGGAGCAATGGGAATAGAGCAAAACATGAGATCACGGCGGAATATCTCAAAGTTTTTTTCCCACTAGGATGTTCATTCTTTCCTGCCAGTGTGGTTATTGCTAGGTACAGTTGAAGGGTCAGTCACATATTCCATTTTGCCAGTCCTGGATAAAAAATGAAGAGATGGTTCCTCACAGAGAGAGCCTAATATGAGCTCTCATGGAGCACCTAAGCTGGTATTCCGCTGCAAACTTCTATCAGTGCTTTCAAAGCTGTTTCCATAGTCCAGGGATTTTTTTTTCTATGTATTTTGTCACACTATCAAGATGCTATCACCCACTCATTCAAGTTAAATGATAACAAAAAATGACAGTTCTTACTGCATTTCTGTCCCTTCCATTTCTTAGTACCAGCTGAGGTACTAAGTGGGCTGAGATTCCCAAGGTTGCACGTACTTCTCAAAGGCTGTTTAGGTCCAATAAATAACGTTACTAATGTAGCATAGAGGGTCCTTTCTATAACATAATACTTTAATCTGCTCACAAACAGTCAGGGTTCACAGGTGGAAAGACTTCCCTGATTTTTCCCAGTCTATCTTCCACTTTATGTTGCATTTGTCATTGTACTGCCTCTGTTACAGCTTTGATTGCTGCAGTGACTAGCAAGAGACAAGGACAATTAATTGTATTATTACAAACACCATATCTAAGCATCTCAAAAGGAAATAGTAGTATCAGCAGACAATACACATCTCTAGTGGTAAATAAGCAAGAAATAAGCTGTGGTTAATTAAAATGGTAAGAATTATTTGCTTATCTAAATACTCAGGTTTATTAGAAAAAAGTCATAGAGACTTACAACAAAATCTAATCCTTGTATCTAACTACTGAAGAGGATAAAACAGCGTTTTAAGTTATCTTAATTATTCTTCATTATTGTAGACAATTATCAGCTATAAATCAGCAAGTAACAGTCTGAGGATAGATAGATCTCGAGTTGTACTCCTCATTTTTTCCCCAGTATAAAAATAATGAATCAAAAGATATAGCTCTTGTAAAAAGCAACAAACCCTCACACTTCAGAATTAAACTCTGATGCTCATAGCTACAAGGTATTCATCATGGTTCAGTGGAGGACTGGCCCATTTTATAAATAACAGCAATGTGCAGCACTAAGATAACATAGTCCTTAAACAGAAGCTGTCTTGCAAGAGACACACTACCTTTCACTTTAGACACAAGCAGAGCTGTCCTTGTGGATAGGTCTTTATATTATGGCTCACAGTAAAATTTCTTATGCTTTGTATACTCAGGCCCCATGTATGTTAGCGTACACAGGCACTTCTATGCTGCTGGACGCTGCAGCTACAAGCTCTCACCAGTATTAGCAGGTTAGAAGGTATTGTGTAGCTCTCCTGTCTGTGTTAGTTTTCAGTGCCACAATCACTGCCAGTGGTTGCACAGGCGGAGAACTAAAAATTGAATAACTGCTAGCACAGGTACTGGCTTGAAAGCCAGGACACAGCGGTTTTATTTGCTGCACAGAGCAAGGAAGGAGAAAAAGTGGAGAAATTCAAAGAAATGTCAAATTGGACAACCACACATCAGAGTAACAAGCAAAATAGATGACCACTGTGGAAAAATTTGAGGAAAAGGCACCCAGCAGCGAGGCCAAAGGACAAGGTTATTGGGCCAATTGATCTTTGCAAAATGCCACAAGCGGTCTCACGAATATCAGTTACAGCACTGCAGGTTTTTTTTGTTTCCTATGTATTTTCTCCTTACTGCACTTCTCCCTCTCTGCAGATGACCTAAAACTGGTATTGGCAACACACATCACAGCTCTCTTCCCTCCCCAGGCTAATCACCCTGGGGAATACATAGTGCTGTCCACCACAGTTTGGGAAGTGACACAAAATGAACAAAGAGCATGAAGTAAGAAGTGAGAGTTTGTTAGACAGATAGCAGATGTAGCCTCACCTCACCTCTGTTGGGTGCCTCACGTCGTCATTCTCTATGAGGCATTGCTCTGTGATATTAACCCTCTTCCTCTCCTTTGTGCCTGTAGAGAAGACATGTGCCACTTACCCAGTCTGCTTGTCATGATCTCGGCTGAGCAAAGACTTCCTCTGGAGAAAACCTGGCGCGAGGATCTTTATTTATCTTCAAATCTCTTATAAATGCACCCTACAGCCCGAAAAGAAACGTGCAGTCTCTGGGAACTGACATCATGCTGCAGTTCAGAGACCAGGAGACGCGAGCCAGAGAGGACTTAATCCTCCTGAATGGATGAAGGACAGGGCACTCAAACTTCTTGACAATCTGCCTCAGTTCTGTGTATGGATTTTGATACCTGGTTGTCTGCTTCTGACTTTTTCTCCCTTACCTACCAGTAAGGCTATCATTCACAGCCTACTTCCTACTTGTTTCATGGGCAACTTAGCAGTTTCCTCTTGGCAGTGGAACATCTTCCCTGAACTGACAGCCACCTCCTCCATAGCCCTTTTTTCTGCCCCCCCGGGTATCTAGCAAGACACTTGTTTTGCATCCCACCTTTCTCCCCTCTCAGTGGTCAGCATTGTAGGCATTACTGGAAAAGAATTGCCATTGTGTTTTGTGTGGACTCTTAAGTTAGGACAGTCTGGGAACATGAAGGTCTATCCATGAGCATGCTTATGGGAAATAAGCTGAGTCACAGACAGTTTACAAAGCCCAGTCTCTTTGGAGAGCAGAGATGCTCTCTACAGTTGGTATTTCACTGTCAGGGCAATCAGGCAAAGGCCTCATCTCCAGCTCTGTCCACAATCCATTCTGCATCCAGCCCAAGTACCTAAGCATAGAAATAAGAGCAAAAATCATTCAGTGTCTGAGTCACGAGATTGCCACCAACTACCCTGTGTCCCTGTCCCAAGGCAGGATCAGCTGTGTCCACAGCATACATAAATGCCTATAGCTTCTCCAATTGCTCCTTAAACATTTATCTCCAGGAAGAGACAGAGGTTCTGAGCCTCCTGTCAGTCTATTCCTGTGTCTCCTGCACCTCACTTCTCCTAATGCCCTGTCTGAATCTTTGCACACTTCCTTCTGCATACTTACACCCTGTTAATGCCTATCTCATGCTGCTTTTTAAGGCTGACTAAGCCTATTTCTCCATATAGGCCATTTTTTTTCCCAACTGCTAGTAATACTCATTGCTATCATTCTCTGAGGAAAAGGATTTCTTCCTGTCTTACAGATCTTATTTTTTCTTAGTATTATGTTGTCTTTTTTCTTTTTAATGCAGTGATGCCTCATTGTATTATGTTTGGCTCCTGATTGATGCTAACCTTTGAGTTTCTTGTATAAAGAACTGCTCCTTTCCTAGTTATTCTGCATTCAGCATTGTCAGTAATGCCTACATATGTGTAATACCTTGCTGTTACTCAATTTTGTTCCATTTTCTACAATTCAGCAAGCTATCTTCTGAATTTAGACCCGTTTTTCAAGGTATTCATGAACTTTCCCACACTTACCAATACCTTCCATGTGGATACTGCTAAGCAATTGAACAGGAAACCTAGGAAAGAGTCCCTGCTGAACTCCACTTGACACCTAGAACAGCTCAGAATGCCCTGCCCGACAGCACTAGAAATCTTATCAGTGTCAAAATCTAACAGTATACTGCTTCTTCCACAGCCACAGGGACAGTAAATACCCTGTTGCAGAAGAAAACTAAATCAGGTAGGCACAACTTGATCTTGACAACCTTCTACTCATCTCATTACATGCTGGGAGTTTACAAACGGTGTTTTACAGTTCCTGAGTTTGTGGGAATGAAAATCACCTCCTTCAAATATCAGTCTTTCTCAGCTTGTAGTGTTTAACTGATTGCCAGATGTATGGTGATACATTTACAACTGCCTCTCCTGGGGAACTTTCTGCCTTGTAAGTTTGGATAAAACAGCAGGTTTGTGTGTGTTAACAGCAAAGTAATTCCTTCATCTCAGGAACAGAAACTTGTTCCATGTGTATCTAGCTCCTGATGCCGCAGCTGGTACAAGCCACAGTCAAAGTCCATCCAGAACTCCAGTATTGCTTTGTTTTCCTTCCTGTATAAGTTCTCTGTTACTTCTCTGTTCTTGAGACAGCTTGTCTCAGAGGCCTGGGTTCTCTGTCTGACCATCTGTCTTGCACAGTTCGTAGGCAATTATCTCTAAGGCTCTTGCCTCTCTCAGACTTGGTCAAAATAAGCTAGGAGCTCTAAGTTATCAGAGAAATGAGTGGTACAATGATGTTTCCCTTCTTTTCATGGGACACCATGTCAACAATCACCACATAAAGCAGGCTGAGTGACAGGATGACATATGAGACAATCCTCCAGCTGTTTTTGACATCTTGCCAACTAGAGACATGAACTCCAAGTAGGCAACATTCTTGAATTACAGCTATGCTTTCACAAAACAGTTATTTCAAGTGCAATCACATTGGCTTATGCAGATACACAAATGTCTCAAGGAAGGTCTTCTACATGGAGTGAGAAGATCTGTGGTAAAAGGGATGTAGGAGGGGTGAGGTAGGTGCAAGGCTACTATACGATTACTATTACCTCAAGGTATTATACTGGCAGCTGCATTCTTCTTCACAAATACGATGTATGAAAGGCAAACAATATTTATTCCAAATGCAATTTAATGTTGCAAAGTATTACATGCTTTTCACAACCATTCAGTATACACACTTCAACAGAGAAGGAAAAAAAAACAAACCCCAACACCACTCCTTACATACCACTTATTGAGTTTTCAGTGATTGTGAATTGGGCAAGTGTTTGCCACCAGCGAAAGCGAAATAACCTGTCTTAAATAACCTACATTATAACATTCAAGGAATAATGGGTATTACAAACCAATATACAGAATCTACATTATGTTCAACATACTGTTGCATCCCACTAACTAAACTAAAATACCAATTGAACTTAAGGACTAGGAACCCACTAACTTCCTGCTGGCAACAGAAGAAACTATTCTGGGGCTTTAAAACCTGAGGGTGAATATCCATCACTTTATACTCTGACATAATACATCTACTTGTGCGCACGTCTATTCATCTGTATGATCAGTGCAGTGCACAAACCCCTCTGTGTGCTAACCACATACTTCTTTGGGTGCTAATGTTATAATGAACTGGAGCCTTCGTCCAAAGTGCAATCTGTAAAGCTGTGAATTTGGTAAAAACTGCATGTCTTTTTCTTTTTTGATACTACTGTGACATTGTGATACTAATTTAATGTAAAGTGCAGTACCTACATTTAAAAGTAGTGGGCTGCTGTTACAGTGGAATACTCCCAACCAGTTCTACTGTGGAGCTTTGAATATCAGACAGTGACCTTTGTTCACAGAATCTCCTACAAAGAGTATGAAGGCTAGAGGTTAGTTAATAAAAATACAGGAGATTATTCTTGGCCTGTACCTGCATTCATTCACCTCTGCAGTAGCTGAGTGCACTACTGCCATTTTCTTAAATTATAAAATTACTTCTTTGTGAGTGGTCATACTCTGCAGAGCAGAAGACAGCAGTTGACAGCAGGTTGATTAGAGCCCTAATTAGAGTTAGATCTGGCTTTCGAACAAAATATTAAGTAGGAAGGCTCCAGTCACTTTGAATAGTACATTATATTTGCAGTTACTGATTTCCCAAGCAATACTGAAAATAACTTATATACCATAACATAATAATTTAGCAAACAATATAAAAAAATCCTACTCAAAGTAGGGCCATGTCAGGCATCAGCAACCTTAGCTGGGTTCCAGCCAGCAAGCCTATCTGCATAAAGATCTAATCATAAGACTTTTAATACCTGAGAAGTGTTTCAAACTAGTGTTTCTTAATCAGGGAGAGAGGAAGGAAAAAGCAGCTGTTTATCAAAGAGTAACAAACCTTACTGTATGAATTTTTACAAACAAGTTTCATACAAAAATTATATGACTGTGTGTCCAAAAACCATATTTTTCTCTGACAAATCTACTAGCAAGTGGTATAAATCTTCATTGTTCCACGGGACAGATTTTGCCGCTTTTGTGATCTGTCAATCAATCTGACAGCAGGCTACTTACCTGCTTTGAAGCTCTCAAGAAGACAGTCATGTCTCTCCCACTAACAACTTTGCTTTAAGTGTAACAGCATACACCTTAGCTCATGTTTTCTAAGTATAAATTTGATTACAAAAGTTATCTGAAAGGTTTTACAATGCTTGAAAGCAAATTCATCCCAAAGTTATTGGTAAAAGCCACCTTCCTAAAGATGGTACTGTGTAGAGTACATTTTCACATTGATAAAAAACAAGTATAACACAAGACTCTTAGCAAAGCATAGAGAAAATGGTATCTCCTGGTCTAATATTAAAAAAAGAAATACAATTAATTAAGAAAAGTGTACATCCAAGCCTTAACCCACTTACAGTTCTGATATTAGGTAGAATTTAAGAAGACCCTATTTTCTCCAAGACTGCATCTATTAGCAGCTACAATTGCTAATATTTGAAAAACATGCCTGCACTTTGCATCGGTTTTTAAACAGACCTAGCATAAATTGCTTGCAAGAATCTGAACCTCAACTTCAAAGTGTAACCTTAAAACTAAAAGGATCTAGACATCCCTTATCTTTGCAAAACAGGCTGAAAAGAAACAGAAAATTTGAATCTGCTACTCTTTCTTAAGAATGCAACACACAATGTCACATTTCATTGCTCACTGAAATCTAAGTCTTCAGCTTGGGTTTTAAGTGGTTATCTCCTTTTTTCCTAAGTATAACTAGCAAAGCACTGGACTATTGTTCACGTCACTTTGCAATGCACTGGTGAGAAGTTAACTCTCAAATTAGAGGTAGAGTTAGGCACCTACAAGTTTTTATAGTTTAATCACACTGTCAATCGATGATGACCTAAACTCTTCCTGAAGTTAATGTTCACACTTCTGTGTGAGCTTCCACGCCACATTCAAGACCAAACATGTCTGCAGAGGTAGAGAAGGATTTCTGGGACATTTCTGTAAGAGGGAAATATGCAGCATACAAATGTCCACAGGTCAGCAGAAATACAGAAAAATTCAAACTGCTTGAATTCCTATTTAGTTTTAGGGACTGAACCGTCTGTCAGCTATTCCTGCATTTACACTTCCTAACTGCATTGATCCAGTTACACAGCAAGCACTTTGCACTGGTGTCTTCTTGTACTTGGGGAAGCAGCCACATACTCTGTGATCCAATGGGATGCACAGCGGGACTCCCTGTGTCACACGCCAGGCTGGGAGCAGCACGGGATTCCAGCACACTCTCGTGGCCATGTGGAATCACAACAACATCAGAGCTGAGAAGGATACAGGACTGCACGTAGACATCTTGGACTGGCTTCTCTCGCAAAGGGAGCCTTAAGCCAGAAGTTACAAAATAAGTCAATCAAGCACCAGAGGTGACTTACTGTAGAAACATAATTCCTTGACCCTGGTATTTGGAAAGAGCTTTTATCAGGAGAAACGCTACATTGAAAACACAGTGCAAAACAGAGCTAACCAGAGAAACTAGTCATTACTGTAGTGTTCAAGAGCTTCCACCTTCCTGCTTCCTTTCTTCTCTCCAGAGAGAGGAAAGAGCACATTTGTCTCTTCTTTCTATGACACCTGAAGTGCTGCATATCTTAGGAAGAAGACAAAACACAACCCTATTCATGTATCATTATTTAAATACGGTCTGTACTGGAATGTGTTGAAACTCCATCCCCATTCCATGGTCCACTTCATGTGATCTTCACAGGTGATTTCTTGTGTGCGCAGAGGAGAGTGACGTAGGGAACCCCAATGAACGCCCATCTTTCACTGGGCCAGAACTTTATCACAGGGCCCTGCTCAGGGATCTCAGAGGCAGCATCGAAGTAGGCAAAGCAGACACAGCCCAGATATGCCGCAAGGCAAATCAAAATGTGCCTGAGAATAGACAACAACCCCCCCCCCAAAAAGGAAAAAAATCAGTAACATTACTGATTTGATACAATCAAATATATTACCATGCTTTAAAATCAGTCTGTCCTTCACATTCTTCCCCTGAGTTCCCCACAGAGCTGCTGTCTGCCCTTTGCATGCAGGCAAAGAATACAGAGAATAAGAAAAACTACAAAATTGTAGTTTATCCTTGGTGTAAACTGGCTGCAGCTTTTCGGCCTCTCTGCACCTGACAGATTTGAACAGAAATGATGAGATACGACACCTTGAACAAGAGAGCAGAATGTCCTGAGAAGTAAAAGAGAAAAGACATTGAAGTCTTTCATTGCTCCCCACTGCTTGCCCTGTTGTTAACAGTGGAAGTTTAAGCAGTCACAGTCACTGCTTCAGTTGAGCAGTACTGTGGGATTTTTAGTAACCAGCAGGGCAAGGAATTAAGTTACAATTAATGAACTTAGTGTCTGAAGAATCTCATCAAGCCAAAGAGCCTCCTAAAACTGCCACGTTGGATAGTGTGAGACCTACTCTTAATCTTATAACCTTACCCGTAATTCTATCTAGCACTAACCAGAAATAGCCAGCAGGCAGCACAGAACGGTAATGTGGTGAGGATGTATCACATCTGAATCAAACTGCAGAGTTTATACACAACACTTACCATACACAGTGCAAATAGGGGAAGTTAAATGAGGACCAAATCTCACAAAACACTTTGTCACTGATCCAGCAGAAAAGTGCTAGCATCCACCAAAGACCTGAAAAGAGGCCCAGTTTGTACACCCGCAGGTTTTCACACCTGAGGAGAAAAACACAAAGAAGTTGTTATAAAGCAAAACAAAAATCTGCTTTGTAATGGCAGCTTGATGCTTTTTGGCTGTATGTATTTTAGGATAGGATTCATAGTGCCAGGCCCACATCTTTAAAATGGCTCCACCATAAACGTCCTTAACAGAGGAACTGTACTTAAAGTAAATATGGTTCTGATGCAAGGCAGTGGTGACGTGACAAAACAAACCTTTTGATCAGTAGCTGTGTTTTGCGTATCGTCTTAAATACCAACGTGCAAATGGTGGTCCAACATCAGAGAGAAACATAGCACAAAACATTTGCTGTGGTCACATGCAGTGTGGTCTGCAGTTGACCATTGCTGAATACAACAGCAGATGCTATGTTACTTGCATAGCATTAACTATGCTGCAGGTCTACTAAAAAGCTCACTATTTTATTTCCCTGCTTGACGCTTTGTTCTTTTCCACATCTTGGAACTATCCGAAGAACCGTGCAGCTTTGCTCAAAAGAGTACAATCAGGAGAAAGGAGGCATTGATATCATCTTCAGGTGCCAAAATGCTATTGAAGTCAATAATTTGCTGTATACCTACAATTACTATTTTGGGATTAGGCCTCTTGGTGCAGTAGATGCAGCTCTGCTGTTACTAGTATCTATAAAGCAAAGCTAGACTGTGATGTGGCCAAGAGAAACCATGGCTCAGCTCTTTGGGATTTTCCCTTTGCCTTTTTTTTGTTCTTGTTAAACTCCTGGTGAATTTCCCAGGGATCTGAGAACTATTCAGTGCTCTTGGACAATTCTTGCTTCAATGAACTGCCCTTCTCAGGTCACTGATATGACCTCCCAAGCACTTCCAAATCTACTGATCAGACGACAGAATAATTTGTTTAAAGTGACTTGTTTGAGCTACATCTCAAGAGTAAACCAATAAGCCATATCTCTAGCCAGTATAGGAAGGAATACTCAGCTTTCATCGGGGTTACAGGTCCCTGTCTTCTTCTACATCCTAGTAGGTAAACAAGCCTATGCCAAGCACCCCACAATCCCTTCCTCTGTCTTCATGAGGGACTCCTCTAATCCACACTCATCTTTTATGCCTTACACCTCTGCCAAAAAGTTACTGGGAATGTCCCCATGCCTCTTCCTCTCCAACAGACCACCAGCCAACCTTTCTTGCTGCACCAACCCAGTCACCCCAGCAGACTTGACACTGAATCACCAGTCTTCTTCCATACAGTTCTTGGGCTCATTCACTGCATCTGGAAGGTGAGCAGTGCCTGGCAAACAGGTATTTTAAAGGGACACTTCATCTTGTGACACTCAGAAGCAATTAAAACGTATATCGTTGGAGAAGGGACCTAGAATAGGCAATAGGCAAACACATCTTTACTATGTGCATTGCTGTAGTATTTATGGTTCCTGATCTTTATACAGAACTGTCCTTCGCAACTGACTAACCCAGTGCAACACAGACCAAAAAGCTCTTCAGTCCTTCTGTCGTCCACACAAAATACTTGTCAGCCTGAAATCTGTTGTTCTCATTTGATACATTTACAGAGTTCTTATTTTTCCAGCATTCACCACTAATTGTCACCATGGCTACACACAGTTTACAAGCCACAGGCTACCCTACATTCACTGTCAGGGAAGTAGTATTGCCAGCTCTGTTCCCAAGCTAAAATTTCTCACTACACCCTCCTCTATGTGTGAGATGACCTCCAAATACTCCATTGGAGGAGCAGAGGGGCAGAGAATGACTACTGCCTCTCTGTGGTGGAAAAGCAGAACTGCCACTGGTACTGGAGCTTTGCCCAGAGAGCCTAGTCAAGCATTCAGAAAAATTAAAAACATACTGAGTGCTCTGTCCAGGAACACTTTTCTGAATGTATTGCAGGAGCAGCAGTACACCTGGTGCTACTGCATTGCAAGCTAAAGAATTAATACAGTTTTCCCTGTAGGATATTTTTTTCACCCTTGAAAGGCTATTTCACCAGACATTGGGGATTAAGAAAACTCCTAAGGCTGAGCAGAAGGCACCTTTATAGCTACTGGATTAATGACAAAAAAGCTACCACTGCCTAAGCTCATTGGCAGAGGATTTTTTCCAATGTCCTTTGCACAAGTTGGTATTAGGATCTGGCATTTCTTTTTTAAGACATCTATAAATAATGTCACATTCAAAATCATCACACTTACATGTATTATTCAAAATGCGCTTCAACTACCGGCTAAACTGTAATCTCCTCCACAAGAAAGATCACAGTAGCTGTTTTCATAACAAAAACATATAGATGACTCCCACAAAAATTAACACTCCTCACAGCATATAAACCAAAAAGGCTTTGTTTCTTAGGCCCAAATCCTCCAATCCATTTGGCAAACCACCAAGACACAGTCAGAGGAGACAAGACTTGGCCAAAACGGCTTCAAGATTGTCTGTGCTGCATAGTGTAAAAAAGGCTTGTTTCTCTGAAATAGTGTCTTTATGTTTAAAAAGGCTACAATGAGCACAAAGGAAAAAAAAAGGGTGAGGATATTTTTGAATTGCCTACCAAGTTCCAGAGCACAGCTACATGAACTCTTCCTTACACTTTTTTGAGACACTTTAGCAATACATCCAAGATTTGGCACAGTTTTACTAGTAAAACGATACTGGTAAATCCTTCTCATTTTGGAGAGCTCACACTTCTACCAAATGGCTAGACAGCACGGACTCCTTCATAAAAGGTTTTATTGGTGAAAAAACACTGCTGTATTAAACATACTGGGCTTAATCGTCTCCCATTAATGCTAAGGCAGATTTACATTCTTCAGTGAGACACACTACTTCTAAGAGCAAGATGCTAAACCAGGTGCCTAAGTGGATACATACATGGATCAATTTTGTACATTTGACAGATAAAGTACTGTGATGGGTCCTTGTGCGTTCTGACAGAGGAAAGGGTGTGTGTATTAACAACATGGAGGCTTTCCTGAACTTGTCTGAAGGACAAAAACAACCATGTGCAACTGAATCCCACTTAAGATAAGAGGCTTGGCCTCAAACATCCAGCTCCTTTAATCAGTGACCATGCCTGTCAATATCTGACCAATGTGAATATTAAGAGGAGAGGACAGTTCGAAGAGCTCAAGGCTGCAAAGGAAAACTGAAAGCTTACTTGAAGAAACTCTCCCAGTGCAAGCCATACAAATGGTACAGACTTTAATGACAAGTTTGCTCAGTTACCACCACCAGGTACTGCAATTTTTAAAAATAAATTTAAGAGAAGATGCTGCAGGGTGTACTGCAAGAGACTACTCTAAGGCAGAAAGAGTCAAGCACAATGAGGAGAGCACAGCCTGCTGATCTGTGCAATACTCCCAGGTTTTCTGCGATCACCTGTCACAGAGCCTTCAGTCCCTGCAGTGACTGTGCTTCAGATGGGTTGAGGGCATGCTTGACGAGGAGATAGGGGACTACAAAGCTTCCCTGCTTTTATGACAATGAGGACATGTAATGTAAAGACCACCTTGATGCTGACAAGAAACATGGACCCAACCCATTTCTTTCATTTCGCAGCAGACATGGGCACTGATCATTCAAACTAGCACTGGAATAGAAACTGTCAGTTGAGAGTCTAAAAGAGTTGTTCAGGCTGCTATGTGCAGATCTATGACATGCTCCTACCCTACTCTACTCTGAAAGGAATTGGACCTGTCCTGGTTTCACAGGGATGGAGTTAATTTTACCCTCCACAGCCAATGTGTTTTGGATTTCGTATGTGAAGAACATTGATAAACACACTGATGTTATGAGTTGTTGCTAATGAGACCGAGGACACTGTCCACTTTTTCAGATCTTGTTAACATGCAGGTATGGGAAGCTGAGAGGGATATAGCCAGAACAGCAGAACCAAACTGGCCAAAGAGAGTACTGTATGCCATCAATAGCATGCTCAGTATGAAAGTGGGGGTTGGCCAGGAAGAGGGGCGTGGCACCCTCTCCCTTTCACTCCTTTGCTTGCTGCTTGGTTTTGTTTTCACGAGCGCTGCTCAGGATAGGCTGTACTGGTCATTGGGACATCGGGGTAAGAAATCATGCATTGTTCATTTTGCGTATTTTAGTATCCTTATATTGTGTTATTGTCATTTTCCTTTGCTGTTCTAGTAAACTGTCTTCATCTCAGCCCATGAGATTTCCTTTCTTCCCAATTCTCTCTCCCACCCCACTGGGGAGCAGCAGGGAGAGCAAGCAACTGTGTGGTGACCAGGGCTAAACCACAACAGGACCCCACAAAGCCTGCATTTCCATTTGCACCTTTTGCCTACACAATGCACACTGTTCTCTGTTCAATATAAACAGCAGTTATTTAAATACCAGAGTTTCTGCAAACCACTGCACCCTAGCCATTTGCTACCTGAGGGACTGGGCGGGTACACACTTCCAGCAGCTTTACCTTCCAACGTCATGGCCCCCTCAGTGAAACACACCAGCTTTTACGCAAACCAGTGCAAATTGCTGGATGTCAATTAATGGCTTGATTCATTTTGGCACAGGTATCTATCTCCTTTTATACCCTAGAGAATATTTTAAACTTTTAACTAGCTTAAACTTTTAGTCAAGGGAATAAGGGGAACTGTCAGCAACCTGCAACAATAAGGCAGGGCTCCCCCACAGACAGGTTTCTAGTAGGGCAATCAATTATGAACAGACAGCTAGGGTAAACCTTCACTGCTCAGGGCTCAGATATCAGCAAAGCAACAACATTCTAGCTTCTATCTGCACATGGAGATAGTTACCTGTCTGATGATGACTCATTAAATC
Source organism: Tetrax tetrax (assembly GCA_009806455.1). Taxonomy (NCBI): domain Eukaryota; kingdom Metazoa; phylum Chordata; class Aves; order Otidiformes; family Otididae; genus Tetrax; species Tetrax tetrax. The sequence goes on along the minus strand of WHYT01016833.1, from coordinate 398,089 downwards.
ATTCTAATTTGACGACATTACAATCTCAATAAGTCATTTGGCTTAGACTAGCAAACCAAAGGATCCACATCCACTTTCTCCCTGATACTATCCCTCAGAAGAGCGTTTTTTTTTTTTTTTTCCTTTTTTTTTCTTTTATAAAACACATGAAGGTATTTATTTGGACAGAAATGAGAATGAAGTTTTACAATTTCTTTGTCTTTCAAGGACAAGTATGAACTTAACTACCTTTTGCTTGTTTGATCATCTCCCACCCACAGTACTTCCTAGCACACACACTACCCCACCAGCTTCACATTTAAGAACATAATGCTCTTTTGTGACAATATTGCCTCCTCATCAAGGAGAAATATGAGGCAGAAAATTCTAATTTGAAAACACAGTTGTTCTGATTCACTAAAATTCTGTACAAGATTGACACCAGCCTAGAACAGGAATAATAACAGGGAGAATCATGGAATGATTAGGGTTGGAAGGAGCCTTTAAAGGCCATCTCGTCCAACCCCCCTGCAAGCAGCAGGGACATCTTCAACTAGATCAGGCTGCTCAGAGCCCCATCCAGCCTGGCCTTGAATGTTTCCAGAGGCATTTACCACCTCTCTGGGCAACCTGTTTGAGTGTTCCACCACCCTCACAAACTTCAGCACAAAGAAACTACTCTGGAACAGAAAAAAAAACTACTCTGGAGGCTTTTCTCCTTCCTTCCCCAAGTATCTGTTTTGCAGATAAATTTCTGTCGCAGACTGCCAGGACTCAGATGCGTTGACCCCTAGGACTGTGGTAGTAGAGAATGGGAGAATTGCAGACATTTTCAATAATGCTTAGATTATTTTTCTCCTGCAAAAGGGGATGAGATAATTCCTCTCCTCTGAGTTTACAAGAATACATCTCATTTAAATCTCCTAAGAATCAGCACAGCCTAAAATAAAACCTTTATTTGCCTTTTACATTTAGGAATTCATCAAAAAAGTATCATAGGTATTACACCATCCCAGTGCATTATTAAGAGGGCTATATGTCACTTTAGGTCCCTTTTTAATCACCAATTCAAAATAAGGTTTATCTGTGTCCTTAATTTTCTCAAAAAACAGACAGGGAAACTCCACACATTTTAGCAAGATAGGACCTTTCAGAAGGAGTTTCAAAAAGCAAATATCTGTAGGCATACCAATTCTTAGATTCAACGTAATAGTATTCAAACTTATGAGACTCTAACTAAGTCCTTTTAAGTCTCTTAGGAGCTTATGCCTGGAAAACTGATACGCAGAGAGTTCACATAAATTATTCAGTGCCACAAACAGATCTCCATTTGCCCTGTCAGTAGTTCCTTGGTGCTTTCATCAAAATGAGACACCTCCATCAACATTCTTCCACTACTGACCTTCTTGGCTACAAATAACTTGAGAGCTGTTTGCCAAGTTTCTTTGACCACAGAAATAAATGCTGGTCATTAGGATGTCTAATAAGAAAAGACTCATGAACACTTTCACAAAACATTGTTAAAAGAGGCTTTCACTGTACGGAGCAGTGGCAGAATACGGTAAAGTAGCAAACAGGAGAATCTCTGTTCTAACAGCAGCAGTCAGAACGCAGACATTTGGTTCAACTATTGTTTCTTTTGACAAACAATAATATAACACATGTAATATGTAAGACCCAATGTAAGTTGCAAAATCCTTCTCAGACACTGGAGAAGAGGAAGAAAGGACAAGTCCTTACGCTGGTACTTACCTCGTCCTTTCTGCAGCAGGTGAATAGATGCAAAAAAAAAAAAAAAGCCTCTGGATAGCTGCTGGGATTACTATCACGGTAGGACTCCTTAAAGTGTTAAAATCACTCTCAAGTTCTTCTCTATTTGCATTCCGGTTTTACAGTTTCTAAGACCCTGACCAACAGCTATCCTCTACAACCTGGTGATGAACCTTATCTTTAGTCAGACTCCATCATATTATCCATGTCTGAAAACAAAGTAGTGTAAGACTCACAGTACAACTTGGAGAGCTGAAACATCTTCCATGCATGCTCGGGCCTTGCTCCACGTTCCTTCTATTACCCAGACTGTGACCATGCGATTACCTCACTTTTATGCAGACCATACAGCAGAAATGCTGTCAGTAGAGTGAAACCCTTGCTCTGATTCCACAATAAACAAATTTGTGTTAGATCAGGTGACAGCAAGAGATATACAGCAAGAAGGCAGACAATACCTAACCTAGTACAGTAGCCTAGGAAAAGAAAAAATCCTTGCAAAAAATATCTGAACTGGCAGAGCAAGTTTATATGAGATCTGTGCTTGCATGTGGGAGAAGCATTTCTGATCTGCTGTCACACGCGCTGAAGCCAGACCTGATGTATCATCACATGGTGGCCTACGGATCTCAGAAGGCAACACTGCATTCAGGAGAAAGGTACTCACCTCTTCAACTCAGCAATGAGTAAAGCCGTGCAGGGAACACCCAGAGTCATTAGTGAGATGTTGTTGATGGCAGGCTTAATGAAGGCAAGGCAGGTAGTAACTCCAGACAGGACACCCACAGCAGCTTTAAATCGGCTTCTGAATAGTGTTTTATTTGGGAGAAAAACTACTTTTAATTCAAAACTTTTAATTACTAAAAACAGAAATCTTAAAATTATTTTAATAATGTAACAAAATGTAAGTTTCTCTAGGTGTGTTCAGGAGGTGAAAAGACAATGCACGTAAAATGGATGAGGATCTTGCACAGATTTGCATGTGCATGCAGAGTTAATAATTACACAAATCTTTGCTGGACTGTGGTCTTCTGAAGCAGCCACGTGTATGTATACACCTGCATGCACTCACACACTCATCACTGGTTTCAAAATTCAAAGGCCATGCTCTGATCTTCCTCCTCCCACAATAAGTCAGGAGCAAGTCCACCTCTGCACACAGCACTGTACTTTCTCAAAGCAGTGCTGTGCCATCATTCTTCATGCCTTTTAAGATGTATTTTAGGATATTTTGTTACCGTTAATACCCCAACTTCTAGAGCCATGTTGTTACAGTCTGTTTTATTTTCCTTTCTCTCTTTTAATCCTTAAAGGTACTGAAAACTACAAAGTAATAAATAATATTTCATTTAACCAAATGCAACAGTACGTGAGGGAATCCCACACTTTTTAAAGATTACAGTTTGGTATATTCTTAACATAAATGACATCACAATTTGACCTTATATAGATAGTCTGACAACTTTTAAATTAAATATATGTTAATTGTTGTTTAAACTTCAAGTATGGACTTTCAACAACCCATTTCGACTCTGTGGCAGGACTTAATGGCAGACAGAGGATTCTCAAACTGCCCTTCTCACACTGGCCCATAGCTTTATAAAACTAGTTGCTGTCCAAGGATGGCTCTTCTGTCCTTGATTCTATGTCTTACGTAGGGTCTCAGTATAGTTGTGCAGCAACATTTCCTGGCCACAAGTGTCATCACCTTCACCTAGCTCATTCCATCTGCCTTTTGCTTTGAAGGTTTTCTTTCTGCTGGAAGGCAACAAGTTATTTAAGTAGGAAGTTCTGATCTAACATGAACTTCTTAATGACTAAAGACACCACAAATGGGTCATGGTAGATAATAACATTTGCAGCATTGAAAATCCAGACTATGATGAGGATGAAGAAAGTGAAGATCACAGCAGTGAGCACAGGATAGATATAATATTAGAGGACTAGCTAGGCAAAGCAGAAAAAAAAAACAAAAATACAAACTGAACCTGTTCTGGGTTAGAGTTTGTTGCCCAGTATGTCTTTCTTCTGTACACTGTGGAAAGGAATTAAGACCTTAACAAACAACTGCCTTGACAGATTCTCAGGAAGAAGTGTTCTGAGAAATTTAGCATAAAGGACATCCTTCACCTCATCTCAGTATTTTTATGAATCAGTTATAATCCAGGAGATTATTATTTACAGTCTTAACACCAAGGTCAATAGAAATAGGATGTCTTCCAGAAAGTATCACTATTCCTTTTAAAAAGGATACAGTTTAACCTCTTGGCCCATACTATGAACCAATGCAGTACACTACCAGAAGACAGTGACAGATGACACATAGCCATCCCTTTGGGATTCTGAGAAGTAATTTAGATGCAGTCACGGAAATTCTTCAAGACTCTGAGCTCTTCTTTCATGAGTTCTTCACTTGGACAAAATGTCTAAAAGTCATGTCATCTACCAAAATACCGCAGTAAAACTTCTTGGCTTGGTAAGTTGATGGTGTCCTGTTAATAGCACTGTGCTGCAATATGCAGAAATACTAAATTCACACCAACCAAGAATCACAGAATCATAGAATAATTTGGGTTGGAAGGGACCTTTAAAGGTCATCTAGTCCAACCCCCCTGCAAGGTGCAGGGGCATCTTCAACCAGATCAGGTTGCTCAGAGCCCCATCCAACCTGGCGTTGAACGTTTCCAGGGATGGGGCACCAATCACCTCTCTGGGCAACCTGTTCCAGTGTTCCACTACCACCACCATAAAAAAAAATTCCTGATGTCCAGTCTGAATCTACCTTGCTCTATTTTAAAACCGTTACCCCTCATCCTATTGCAATAGGCCCTGTTCACATATCCATGTCACAACACAACAAAGCTATTAGACTGCAGTCTGTACACGGTAATTCAAGATAGAGTTTTCTCACTGCAAGCTATTTTGAGAAATGGTCAATCTAGGCACCATCCTTCTCTCCCCTCTCCTCCACAGCAACTTCTAAAACCACAAAAACATCCCAGATGGTAACAGTACAAAAAGGCAACAGGCAGCTGCCTTAGCAGTTTTCAGAAAGAAGAACATTGGTGCTGCAATTCAAAGCTCTCCATTACCTCAACTTCTTTACTGCATAAAAAAACAATATGTACAAAGACTATAGCACAATTTTTTTTAGGGGAGTACAAACCACACCAGATTATTTAAACGGGCTACAACTGTTTTTTTTTTTTTTTATCCTGCAAGAAAAAAAAAAAATCATTTTACAAAAACAATAGGCCTCTAAACCAACTCTTAGGCTTTGAATACTTAAAATCATCCTTAACCACTGCCTTAAATGTTCAGATGAAAATTCAGCTGACTTCCATAGGTCCACTTTTATGTACACTTTAGGGTATACAAAAGGAAGAGAGAAACACGGTTTATCTTACTTTTCTTTAGAAGCAGCTTATATAAACTACTCATATAAAGGTCTCCCTAGAATCAACAAGAACAGGAATTTCCAGAGGCAAGTCACTTCATCCCAAGATCTTAAGTTACAGGGTGTAAATCCCACCCCCAATAACTGCAGACCCAGAAATTCTGAAACAAAATGGGCTGAGATATAAGCAACGGGATGAAAATGGAGTGAGAAAAGACAGCAGCAGCAGCGGTAAGGTTGGATGATAATTCAGTGCCATTATGTGCAGGTTTAGGTGTTAGCATAAGAAGTTTCAATAAACATGAAAGTGTTTGTGCATGACTGTATGAATACCTGTCATTCCGAAAAACTCTGGGCAGGTATCTCCTGGGGAACCACATGGCAAGGGCACACATCAGAACCCAGAGAATAGCCAGCTCATCCAGCATCTGGCCCAGGAAACTGAGGGTGGCATGAAAGTAAACAGATCCAATTCCTGGAAGAATCAACCAAAAGGCAGTATGAACAGTGGCAGTATTGTATAGACTGAAACACACTTATGTTCAGAACTTCATAGCAAATGGTGGCTACCATTTAGTCTAGAAAAGGTTAAAAGAAAAACAAAATTGGAAAAAAAAATTGCTAACTTTCCTAAGAATTATGAATCAAAGGCATTACAAAAGCAGCAGCTAAAGATGCCAGCTTCTACTAGAAAAGCAGATGCATGTGAAAAAAATATCAGGTGTTATAGCCACACGTAAAACCATTAGGAAGTAAAAGCCAAATGCTGCTTCTGAATTTTCTCAATAGCGCAAGAATGGGTAAGACAAAGATGAAAAGCAGCATCTGATGACTACTCCATGATATAGGTTTACAAGTCACACTATCCCACAGGACTCTGACTACTCCTTTGAAGATTCCTAATGCCTTCAGGAATGAAAAAGTTTAAGAAACTCATATTTACAAAATAGCTAAGGCTTTGGCCTTCTCAGTACAATGCAAAACCTGTTATCCTCTTCAGTTGTGCTGGGCACTTTCAGCTCTCATTTAAGCAACAACAGAGGAAGAAGGGGCAGCACTGCTGTAGAGTAAGCCCACCCATAAACAAAAGAAGTTATGCAAAGGAAGTACAGGGAGGGAACAGAACTAAAGCCAAAGTTCCCACCAACCTCAAATTGCAAAAGGCATTTTCCTTTCAGAAACTACAGCTGCTTCAGCTTAAAGCAAACTCCTCTGTAGATGTCAGGATTGCTTTGTTTTGCAAAACAATCAAGTGCAAGCAGGAAAAACTGATTTCCTCTCTCAGTTCATGCACGAGCAGGCAGAGACCAACCAACTTACCAACCACAACGAGCAGCGTCCATATTAAATATATTCCACTGTTGAAGCAGGTTGCGTATTGACGGAACAAGCACATACATATGGGTGGTAAAACAAAAAACAAGACGTTGCTTATCTAGGGGGAAAAAAAAAAACAACAGTATCACAAGGACAGAAAATCAATAAACTTTAAATATTCATAGGCTAAGATATCTATGAAAACACTGTGTCATCCAGCGATGCCCCAGCTCAACAAATTATGGCCCTCAGTTTCTGACAAAGCTGAGCTGGTTTTGCAAAGTATCAGCTTGTTTTGTTTAACATCATTAAGCTAATAACAGCATAAAAACTTTAACTGCCATAAAATGTGGCTAGTCACATCTTTAAATTACCTTTCAAGTCTATTCCCAGAGTATTTTTATTGAGACTCTACAAATACTCAAGACTGTTGCCATTCAGGAAGCCTACAGGAGCAAGCAGCTGAGGAACAGGATGTCCTGGCAAGTGACCTGTCCTCTGAATGGCAGTCAAGCCTAGCATGGAAAAAGCACTAGAAGTACTGGCACTAGAAGAGTAGTCAAGCTTTGTGGAAGTTAATCTGATCAACAGCTACTGCCTGGAAGGTCTGAAATACAAAGCTAAGCTAAAAGAGTTACAACCCTTTTTGTGCAGTGCAAAGAGAGCTTGAAGCTGTAAATCCTTTTACACTTAATTTTTTCTCTTGGTTCTCCATTACAAAAATATGATCAAAAACTAGTTATAGGAAGGTGAAAAGGCTGATAATCCAGACCATTGCCAGCTTTAAAAAATTTAATAGAGCTGAACAAAGACGTATTTTCTCTTGCTTACCAACACTATAACTTAGCAGTTCTGGAAAGACTCTACTGCTACTTCACAATGGGACAGGAGACAGGATGAGTTCCCCAGCCTCAGCTTCCTCATGTTCCTCTGCCTAGCCCAAGCACAAGAGAAAATCATCCCTAACAACATTCCCCCAAAGCAGATGTAGAAAAAAACTCTGGGAGAAGAGCACTCCTTTGGGACAGATCCTCTCTTCACAGAGACTTACAAACTTCTGCTGACATTAATGAAAATCTAGTGGGGAAAGGATTCAAGAACGGCATACGAAGAAGGCATTTGCTTGCTCCGCTAGTGCTGTACACCACTTAACATGGTCTCTGAGAACAGAGCTTACAATGATTAAAATGGACACATCTCATTTAACACTTGCAAGACTCACCAAAACATACTCCTAGGCTGGCATTCAAAATGACAATACTTACAGAAGCATTTTCTCAGTACCATCTACTTCGTGCCAGACACCTTCCCTCACACTAAAGGTATGTCCTCACAGACAAGTTGGGTTTCCTTCCAAAGTCTTGGCTTTTCGACTTCACCACAGTACTTAGAAAGAACTATCACCCACAAAGTTTGTAGCTGCAAATTATCCAAATCTTTGACAACAGCACCCTGGTAACAGCACACAGCCCAAACAAAGACTCGGTAATGCAGAGAGCTCCTTCCAGTCAGGCCACGACACTGACCAGTCAGGCAGGGTCCAATCCTTTCACCAACTGCTAGCTCCCAGGGTGTGTTTTGCCACCTAGGAAGCCAGCCTCACAAACCAGGTGTGAAAAACCTGTGAGAGTGCCAACTGATAAATAGAGCCATAGACCAAGCAGCTCTTCAGCAGGAATAAAAGGACTCTTCTTATGGAAATCCTTCACCTCATCAAGGTGGAAAATTCTGCCTTTGTTGTTCAGAAATGAAGATGATGAAAGCTGGACAACTGGGGCACCAGTGCAATGTCAGAGTGCAGGATACTGCACAACTCTGAGGGGCAAGGTAAGCACCAAAGAGTTATTTATAAAGTAATATGCTATTTTAGCAGATTTTAAGAGACAGATTAATTTGCTTAATCTATGTAAAACAACCTACACATTTTCAACCAAACAGGCTCACTCAAGTATCTCCCACTCACAAAAAACCCACCAGCTCCATGCAGCTGAGACAGTCAGCAATACTGGGAATACAGCCACGGACCAGGATCCCAGTGTAGGATGTGCACAGAGCAGGAGGGCTCCTCTCACCCCAAAACAGGTAGGAAGCATACATTGTGACTGGTAGCAGGGATGACGGAATATGAACAAATCCTCTGGGAACTGGGGAGTGATCTACACATTTTATGCTTTTAGCCACAGCCACGTCAAAGAGACGTGTCAAGGGGGAAAAACAGAGAGTTATAAAGTAGTGTTTTCTGGCACTGAACTCCCGCTCATGCTAAGGTCCTGCCTGCAAATGCAAGAAAATCCTTGCAACTTGGATCCTGGTCATGACTTGTATTCTTTGCTGTGGCCACCAGGAACATTTCCTAACATCACGAAAGCTGAAATAATTTTAGTACTGAAAGTCTTTTCTATTAAGTTTACCAAAAAATGTGATAACTATGCAACTCCTTCATGCAATAGCTTAGTCCCGTCTCTCATATTTCACAAATAATATCTTCCACAAGTCATGTTCAAATCAGGACTCTGGAACATATTCTGAAACATGTTGCTTAAGCTCTCTTACTTTCAGGTTCAGTGTCAACTTGATGAGCACTAGAACTGACCTGCTGTTTTTCACTCTCTGGTATCTGCCCCGCTTCCTAGGAGGACCACAGCCTCAAATATACTGCAACTGTTAACATCACCCTTTCCAAGCAAGTGAGGCACCTATCCATTTGGCTCTGGTTTCAGAAAGTATGTTGCACCTGCAATTTTTTACATAATACACAATTAGCCTGTATGGTTTGATAATGTACAATGCAAATGCTGATACAGTTAAGATTGCTGCAAAAATTAGTAACAGGAGTACCAATAACTTCCTTTGGCAATGACTGAAAGTTACTATTCTGGAAAAAAGGTAAGCAGCCTTTCAATAACAGTCCATCCTCTGGCTTCATTAAATTCTAGACCTTTAGTTTTAATTTTCAGCTACTTAATTGAATGAAAGGAACATATGACCATAGAGGGAATGTCAGAGGCTTGCTCAGATCATTAGCATGTAACTTCACTCACATCTGGCCACAGTCCTAACACAGGATGTTTCCTGCAGTCCTGCTACAGCTTAGGTATTCTTTACTATGTGGTATATCTCCCAGACAGTGGCTGTAGCACTCAGCCACCACAGCAGCACTTGCTGCACTACTTTCTTGTGAGGAGAAAGTGTAAATGGACTAAGTAGCTCTCAGAGAATTCAGAGGGTTTGTATCTCCTATATCCTGATCCATGAGCGTGCCACTCACACACAGTGAAAGACTTTTGTAGTAAAAAAGATTATGTAGAGAAAGTACAAGCATTCTCTCACAGTCTTAAGACTACTTGATAGCTCTTTAAAACTTTTTAGCTTCATGCCACTAGGAAACAAAATAAGAGGAATTAAATCACTGGCAATTCCCTCTTTAAATGGAAATTTGGCAAGAAATATGTACTACTTGCACATCTAAATGCAACATGTAATGCAAAGTATTGACTTTACTACCAACAGAAAAAGAAAAGTTACTGTTTTCAGTTGTTTAAAACACAAACAACAGCTTTTTTTTTTTTTTTTTTTTTTTTTTT
>WHYT01016833.1:297092-373573 GCA_009806455.1 Tetrax tetrax | reverse complement strand
CGGGGCGGGCCCGCCGCCGGCGGAACCGGGGCTTCTACCGCCCGTCCGTGCGCCGCAGCGCGCTCTCTCATTGTGAGCGCAATGGCCAGGAACGGTTTCCCCCGCCGCCCTGCGCCTCGGCGTCTGTCGCCACGCCCGGCTGGGAGGAGCCGGGCACAGGGAGGGAGGGACAGGCGGGAGCTCTTTTCCCGGCCGCAGCACAGCCGCCATGGGGGGCCGTACCCCGCCGCCCCCCACCGCACGCCGCCACACGGCGCAAGGCTCCGAAGCCGGCTCCTCCCCGCCGCGCCGCGCCCCGCCCCTCAGCGGGCGAGGCCCCGCTCGCCATTGGGTAGCTGCTGTCACGCGGGGCGCGGGCGGTGCCGCTCTCGCGAGAGTTGGCGAGTGTATGTGGGGGCTGCGGGCGGAAGTGCGGCCTTTTCCTGCGGCGGCGCAGCTCGGCGAGGATGAAGGTAGGGCGGCGCGGGCGGCCTGGGGCCGGGCCCGGGAGGGTTCGGGTTCCCGCGCCACAGATGGTCCCGGCGCTGCGTGCAGGGCCACTGGCGGGGGGCGATGGTCCTCGGTGGCGGGGCTGAAGCGCCGCTGCGGGGCCGATGGGCGCGGATTGTTGGCGGGGTGACATGGCGGCCGTGCGGGCCCTGTTCCCTCAGTCAGGCCTCTCCTGCCACCGGGCCGCGGAGCTCCGGGTTCCAGTAGCAGCGGTTTCTCCGCGTAGAAGGTTTTTTGCAAGGCCTGCGCTGTCGGTAGTGGGGCCTAGCAGGGAGGTATCGGCTGCACTAGAGCTGGGCCTGTGTTGATACCAGGCCGTGCTCGAGAGGGAAGTGCTGGCAGGTGTCCGCGGAGCTCAGCACCGGTCCCTAGAAAGCACAAGTAATCACCAGTGACAAGTTTCTTCGCTGCTTAGGTTTCTTAGGAGACTTTCTGATGCAGCGTGGGCTGCGAAGGGCTTGCAGGAGAAGAGGGAGCAGGTTTCTGGTGCCTTCGCCTTGGCTTGCTTCTGTGTGAAGGCGGTGAGGTTCTAGCTGTGGTACAGTCCGTATTCCGTGTAACTGAACGAGTCATACTGCCCAGTGTGGCCAACGACAGACCCGCCTGGCTCTCTGGGCATGGTAGTGACAAGTTGTGACTAGTAAGCATTTCTCTTAGCAGGTGGGGAATTTCGGCATTGAAATGCTAAGATGGAACCAACATGCTAATTTAGTGTTAAAATGTCTCATTAAAAGTTTCAATCAAATCTAATTTTTTTTTTTTTTTCTTCTGTTAGCTCAACATCTCTTTCCCAGCCACTGGCTGCCAGAAACTCATTGAAGTGGATGATGAGCGCAAGCTGAGAACATTTTATGAGAAACGGATGGCCACAGAGGTCGCGGCTGATTCTCTTGGTGAGGAGTGGAAGGTAAGAAGTGTAGAAGGGTGTGTCAGAGCTGTATGCAGCTCTGTGTGAATATTCACAACGTAAATTTTATTTTATTGCTATGTATTTGGTACATGAATTGCAAAGTTGCTCCACTGTGCAGCTCTCATACTAGAGTGGTTGTGTAGTGTATATTTGGCAGGTATGTTGCAAGTTTTCTCTTGTTATATATACTGAATTTGGTGATTCAGCTAGCCTGTTTTGCTACTTTGGGTATATGGGGGGGTTTGGGGTTTTTTGTTTTTTTTTGTTGCTTTTTTTTTTCCTAAGCCTTGTGTTGAGAGTTTCTTGTTGATCTTTGGTTTGCACTAGTTTTTTTTTGTTTGTTTTGAGTGCCGTCTTGGTATTCAGGACAAATTAAACCTCTAAAAAACTGTTGATCCCTTCTTTACTGAGCAAGTTTAGAATTGCCTTCCTTGTGTTTAAACTGCTGCTGGTGCATGGGAAAAAGCATACTGGCCCTGGTGGATGGGCTTGGGGTAGTTCAGTGTTAGTATGGGCAGTCCAGCTGAATTTGGGTAGGTTGATGTTTTCTGCTGCCACCTCCACAAGGAAGACTATAAAAGCTTTACCTCACTCTTCCTTTTTATCCACATATGCCTACTCTAGACACTCTTGTGTTCTTTGCAGATTTTCAGTTTGTGATGATAACAGGCTTTTATTAGGTTAAGAATTAAAAGAAAAGGTGGACAATCGTGGGCAAAATTCAGTCTAGGGTAGCTTAAACAAAACTTAAGTGGATAGGAGTTGTTGAATATATATCTGAAGACAGGTAGAATATGTTCTGGTACACAGAGGCATTTTTTCACATCTGTTAAGTAAAATTCCTGAACTGTTGGAGTGGTATTGGTTAAGTAAGTTATTTGCATTGGTAGTAACAGTGACTTCTGAATCGTGGGCACAGTGTCTCATTCTTTTGATATCAATTTTGATAGCCACCACTTATTGAAGTAATAGAGATGTGTGAGAAGTGTATTTTTATTTTTTCGAAGGGCTATGTTGTCAGAATCAGTGGTGGCAATGACAAGCAAGGCTTCCCCATGAAGCAAGGTGTCCTGACTCATGGACGTGTCCGCCTTCTGCTCAGCAAGGGCCATTCCTGCTATCGCCCCAGAAGAACTGGAGAGAGAAAACGCAAATCCGTTCGTGGTTGCATTGTTGATGCCAACTTGAGTGTTCTGAACTTGGTCATAGTGAAAAAAGGTAAGAGTCTGGATAAACCAGGCAGTAGCTATCAGTAGATACCTGGAAGGAACGTCCTTGTTAGGGGCTGAGAAGTTATGTAGAATGCAAATACAGTCTCAACTTGAGAGTGTGACTGTGTCTTGAAATTCCCTCTGAGCATTACATTCTTGTGATTTTAAAACTGGTCATTGAAACACTTCATTGCTGCCAGCAATCTGATCACATTAAGTCTGCAGAGCGTAGCTAGGGATGGCACCATTAGCAGGTGAACTCTAAGGATTATCTAGTATTGTTTTGAATTTTTATGCATTTTGAACTTAGTTGAAATTCACTAATGAAACAGGGGCTAGTAGATGTAGGATTAACTGACACGTTTAAACTTACATTATTAAAGGTGAAAAGGATATTCCTGGGCTGACAGACACAACTGTGCCCCGTCGTCTTGGTCCCAAGAGGGCTAGCAAAATCCGCAAGCTGTTCAACCTGTCTAAGGAGGATGATGTTCGCCAGTATGTTGTGAGGAAGCCTCTGAACAAAGAGGGTAAGAATGTTTTGCTTTTGTGCATTTATCAGCAAAGAGGTGTCCAGCCTACTGCAGTGAATGAAGCACATCTACTGCAGTAGTAGATCCAGGAGTTTACTGTCATGGTATTTAAGCTTTGTCAGCTGTAACTTAAAGATAAAAGTGGAGTTTCTTGGTTGCCCCGTTTCTTTTACCTTTCTCTTCCCTTTCCCTCTGCTTTGGCACAACTTGTTTTTAAATATTTGGTATAACTTAGAATAATGTTTGCTGCTGGTTAAGGTTTTTCCCAATTACTTATGGTAGTCTCTGAAAGGAGCTTTTATTGGCAGGGCGCTGTTTTGCTTACTGCCTGTCTCTTGCAGTGTGAGGATTTCAGTATTGGGTACTTTTGCATTCCATCAGGGAACAGAAAGGGTGAGGATTTTTAGCAGAAAGGACATGATAAAGCTTGAGCAGTGTGGAAGCTTGTTGGGTAAAAGATAGCTATTTTCTGCATCATAACCATTCTGTCCACTAAAGAATGTGATCCTGGTGGACATCAGACTGTTTCTTGTGACTACTGAAGTCAGACAGGATTGAGTAGTGAAATTTTACAGATGTTTTGTTTCCTCATTACGGGTGATGTAGGTCTGTTTTTTTGGAGATACATCTGTCAAGCCTATGTAGAATTGTAGAGAGCTTTTTAACACCGAAAACATAATGGCTTGGTCTGAAAGCTAGATGATGACCTTCCGTATTCTTTAAACGGTTTAAGTCTAGGGGGAATTATTTAAGACAGGCCTGTTGAGAAGCTAGGAATTTTCACAAAAATGCAGTAAGTTAGAGATGCATTACACTTCATTTCTGATAAAAAATGATGAGCATTAAGACTATGTTTTGTTAATGGTACCTCTGACAGAAATTGACTTTTCCTGCAAAATCTGACAAGAGGTTGAAGTCTGTATTGGTTTCTATAATACATAGTACACTAAATAATGTTACCGTAACAGTAAGTGGTCCTTACTCTTAAGTTTGGTAGATGAGGCGTGAGGCCTCTTCAGAAGATAATCTGCCACTTCTGCTGATTCGTGGTGGTTTTTTAGGCAAGAAACCTAGAACCAAGGCTCCTAAGATCCAGCGACTAGTGACTCCTCGAGTTCTGCAACACAAGCGCAGACGCATTGCTCTGAAGAAGCAGCGCACTCAAAAGAACAAGGAGGAGGCAGCAGAATATGCGAAGCTCTTGGCCAAGAGAATGAAGGTGCGTTTGCCCTTAAAACTGTGCTGTGTGGAACACCTCATAGCCCAGAATCCAGGGATTTGATAAACTTGACTGGACACTTACAGCTGCTCTGGACCCAGCTCATTTTGAATAGGAATGCCTCAATGTCAGTATAAACATTGCTGGTCAAATGTTTTTGTCAACATTTCTCTCCATTTTTGCCAGTCCTAGAGTAGTAGGAATTAACCAGAGCGATTAATTTAGCTGAGAGCTAATTTTTAAGAAAACAGTGAAAAGTTATGGCCTTTTGAAAATAAGTTTTGCAGTAGCAATTTCATTCAGGTGAATTCTAGTTAAACTCAGATGCCCAAGCATTTGAGTGGTTGCATGGAGAAACAGGATCCGGCAGTTGACCACTGGATGATAACTTGGCAAGAAGCTATTTGTTTGGATCAGTTTGCTCTTGCACCTAAACCAGCAGTGACTACTGAAACAACACTGTTAGAATATTTGAAACAGTGCTTGGGTGTTTAATGACTCGCAGCTTGGAACTGAGAGTGTATAGACCTCTAGTATGTTGTGAACTCTGCGTTAGTATTTTTACTGTAATTTTGGACATAAATCTGTATTGTTTAAAGACATGGGTCTATACAGGTTTGGATACTTGTAGAATCTTTTGATCTGTGAAAAAGGGAATCTGTATTTGGTTTTACTGGCTGGAATGATGAATGAACTTAATGAATCCTTTTTTTGTGTTAGCTTCAAGTTGCATTTTCACTGGTTTGTTCCTCTGTAGATGTTTTGAAGTGCTTGATGGTCTGTCAGTACTTACTTGATATACTGCTTTGCTTTTCAGGAAGCCAAAGAGAAACGCCAGGAGCAGATTGCGAAGAGACGCCGGCTTTCTTCATTGAGAGCTTCTACATCTAAGTCTGAGTCAAGTCAGAAGTAAAGATGTACATGATACTACAAATAAACCCTTTTTGTGGTTAACTTTCAGTGTGAGACTGTACAGCCCGTATTGTTACTGGCCATCTTTTAAAATAGTCTAGACTAAGCATCATGCAGACCAAACTGGAACCACAAGCCTTGGTCTTGATTCAGTTATACTGATCTATGGCTAAATAGATTGTCTTAGTTGGTCTTAAAATAGTAATCAGGATTCATCTCAGTTTTTGTTGAGATAGGTGTTTCTATTTCCAGTATAAGAACTTCCAACACATTAAGCTTTATCCCAACCTTCGAAGTCACGAAGCTTTTCTTTTTCCCTTCCTGTGTGTGAGGCATTTCTCTAAGTCAGGGCCCCACCTGACTGTCTTGAAGCGGTTTTTTAGTACACTGAATGTGGAATCTGGACTCCAGAAAATCTGAGATGCTGGACATGTGACTTTCTGGCAGTGGATTATGGGCACAGGAGGATCAAATGGCCATCCCTGAGCATCTGGTTTGTATTAGGGTGAGGGGATACTGATGTCTGACAAGGGTAGAATTTGCCATGAGGGATGTGTGTGCAGTAGAAGCCTCAAACCAAGAGAAGTGTCCAGAGCAGTTACTCCAAGCTTCCATTTAAGCTGTCTTTCACAGCATAAGCGTTCAGGTGGAAGAAGAATAGACTTAGTTCTCAATGATAAATTAACTATGTAATCAGAAAAGGCAGAAAGGGTTAGCAGCAGTTAAGCACAAGTTAAAGAATGTTGGCTAGTTTCATAAAATTTTAAGATCATTATATAAAAAAAATATGTAAGATGAACTAGGTATATTGGGGAGGCTTTTTGTTTTTTTATGTAGGCCATGTTCTTAAGTTTCACTTAAGAGATTCTTTTAGTAGTGAAGATAGCCATATGGGCCCTCTTAAACCTGAGCTTCTCTAAAAAAGCGTACCTTTCACAACTTTGCTTACAATTTCATGTTAACTTCTAAGCAGCAAAAATTTATATGGAGAAAATATGGATAAGTCTGTATAATCTGGCAGTGAAATATGCTGTATATGACCTCCTTTACTTGCTTACTAAAAAATTGCATGCAGACATTACAAATATTTACTATAAAAAAAGCCATACCAACAGGCACTGTGAAGCAAGAGTCTCGTCTTTTGCACTCAGTACATTCACAATGCTGAGAACTTTACAATAATCTGCAGGAGATAAATGTTCATGACTCATTTCTTAACTCTGTCTAGCCTTTTCTTATGGATCCTTATAACAGGTTCTTGTGTGTGATTAAGAGGCACTTCCTCTGGTCAAGGTCACCAAGCACCAAGATCAGTGTGTCCAGAAGTGACCTGTGTTCTTACAAGGATGTCCTACTGCATAGGCTGGGGCTGCTAGCAAGTCTTGCTCCGAAGCAGTGCAACCAATCCAAGTTGTATTGATGGGTGAAAAAAGTGGGTGAGATGCTGGTGACTTTTCTCAAGCTGGCAACGAGACTGCATGGCCTTGTCAGAGACAGGAAATCCAACAACAAACTGCATTGTTTTCCATCACTCGTTTCCTTGAATCTTCCTTTGTGGTCCTGCTGCTGCTTCCTTCTGCAGTTCTGGGTTTGTAAGTACAAATCGGGCATAGCAGGACTTAGAATCACAGAACCACAGAACAGCCCAGCTTGGGACAGACCTTGAAAGATCATCTGGTCCAACCTTTCAATGACAAAGAGAGCCTAGATGGGATTATCTAGCACCCTCTCCAGTCATATCTTGAAAACCACCAGTAATGGGGAATCTACCATCCCCTAGGGGAGATTGTTCTGGTGAGTGAGTGTTCTCACTGGAAAAAAAATAATTGTTACATAGAAATGAAATCTCTCCTGGTGTAACTTGTACCTGTTGCCCCTTGTCTTCTCCATGTGGCTCCTTGTGAAGAGAGATGCTCCATCCTCTTCATAGCTGCTATTGACAAGGTCTCCCCTGATCTTTCCCTAGGGTGAAAAGTCTCAAGTCCTTCAGTCTCCTCATGGGGCAGTTTGTCCAGCCCCTTGATAATCTTTGTGTCTGTCCTTTAGATCTTCTCCAGTCTGCACCCTCTTGAACTGTGGAGCCAGAACTGGACCCAGAACTCTTAAGTGCAGCCTGGCAAGCACCAAGTAAAGTGGGATGTCTCTGCTAGTAATCCTGTTGCGGATGCAGCTATTTGCATTGCTTGCGCACACTCACTGGTGGCTCATGTTGAGCTTGTTCACCAGGACCCCCAGGTCTCCCTCAGCAAGGCCCTTCCCGTAGCTTGTGCTGGGCTCTTTGGTTATGATGCAGGACTTTGCAGTTGGCTTTGTTGAACTTCATACTGTTCTTGCTACCCGATTTTTCCAGCCTGTCCAGGTCTCTCTGAAAGATCGTTCTCCCTTCTGACATGTCCACCTCAGCAGCCAGTTTAGTGGCACCGACAACTTGGTGAGGGTGCTTTCAGTCCCATTGTCAAGATCATTTATGAAGGTGTTGAACAGAGTGCGGCCCAGTGTCAGTCCATGGGGGACCTTGCTTGTGACAGGCTGCCTGCCTGAGTAAAAACCATTGATTGCCACATGTCCTCTTTCTGTCTCTCTTGCGTGCTCTGTCTCTGTCTGTCTGTCTCTCTCTCTCTGGAAAAAAACAAAAAAGGTGGAACATCCCTCTAAACTACCCTGGTGAAGCCATTCTCTGCTCCTCCCAGCATGTTCTGGCTGCCACCCATCCCCACAGAGCCACTGAGACTGGCAGGCAACCCTGGAAGTCTGTAGTGCAAACCTCGCTGAAATAGAGTGGTGTCCAGTCAGGTCTGAGCATTTTTTAAAGGATGGAGACTCCACAACCTTCCAGACAACCTGTTCCCATGTTTCACAACCCTCATAGTTAAAACATTTCAGTGGATTTTCCTGTAGTTCAAATTTGTGCCCATTGTTGCTTCTGGTGCAGGACACCATTGAGAAGACTCTGGCTCTGTCTTCTCTACTTCCCACCCACCCCATCAGGTATTGAGACACATGGATGAGATTCTCCCTGTCCCCAAGCTTTCTCTGGGCTGAACAGTGCCAGCTCTGTCAGCCTCCCCTTGTGTGACAGATACTCCAAGCCCTTCATCAGCTTTGTGGCCCTTCACTGGAGTCATTCCAGAATGTCCACATCACTCTCATACTGGTCAACTCAGACTTGGATGTAGCATCCAGGTATGTCTTACTAGCACTGAGTAGAGGAGAAATGAGGGCAATGCTCTGGACACTGTTGGCTCAATGGGCACTCATGCTGGCTTATGGTCACGTTGGTGTCCACCAGGAACCCCAGGTCTTTTCCTGCCCAGCTGCTCTCCAGCTGGTCTGGCCCCAGCCTGCACTGGTGCATGAGGTTATTCCTACCCAGAGGCAGGACCTTTATCTTTCTGGACTGCATCAGATTTTCTCTAGCTTGCCAAGTTAGTGACTCTTCCTTTACTCCTCTATAGACAGCAGAAGTTTGTCTCCGCAGAACAGTGGAGAACTGCCACTAATGAGTATTCTGATAGTCGCTCTGAACATATGAAGTATAAGAGCATCCTTAAGCCAACTCCTTCTGCCATCACATTCCATCAAGCTTCCCACTTGATTTTGGCCCAGGAGACAGCAGTTCCCTCCTTCCTACAGCTTCAAACCCAAATCCTGTGTTCATGTTTCTTTGGGGATTCCTCAAATTGAAGGAATGTTTATTCCTGTCTGTTACCCCCTTCCTCAGCCTCCTCTCTCAATGGGCCACATTAAATGCAGCATACTAGGAAGGCAGTGTAATATTTTTAGCAGGCAGCATTATTAAAAAGACAGTAGTGACAAAAGCAGTCCGAGTAAAACAAGTGATGCTGACGACTACAAAAGAAAGGTCCAAAAGACTAATTTCCTGAGCTCCCTTCCTAAAAACAGGCCTGAGAAGATTAGCTTGTTACAAATCTTCTCCACAAGCTACCAGTTGTACTATGCACATGAGTTGCTTCAGAAAGTCCTTTAGGGTCCTATTTTTAGTAACAGATTATTGGACTGACTGCCATACATGATGGAGTTTGAAAGATACTAAGTTGCGAAGGCCTGAAGCACTTGACAGTAACTGTCAATTTCTACTCCTTAAATTTCTTCCTCCTGTGCCCTGTTTAAGAAAAAAAAAAAAAAATAAAAATCTGTAAACTACATGTAAACCTGCAAGTATGTTATGAGGCAGGAGGTCTACCAGTGTCTCTCGCAAATTAAGATACGCCACTGAAAGCATCACTCTGCCCCCATTGCAAAGCCACTGAGAAACCAGAACTCCCAGAAAGTGTTCCTCCAAGTACACCCACCAACCTGTTCCCTCTCAGTGATAAACAATGCTTTCCCCGGTCAGCAGAGAGCAGCAGCTCTGCCATCAGCAACCTAGAGACTTCCCTGGAGACAAGAGCTACATGGGTTCTGCCTTCCTCAGCCCATTTTTCAGTTCTTACCTCTGCTAGTCCCCACAGCTTGCTTAATGTGCCACAGAGCCATCCTCTCATGAACCTAAACTCCACAAGTGAATCCTATCTTTTCCCTTCCTCTCCTCCCACCTCAACTGCTCCCACTTTTTCCCACCATTCAAAAGTCAATGAGGTACTATGAAACAATTCCCCAAAAAGGCAGTTCAGAAGCTCTGCTTTTGCCCAACTATAGGATGAATTTGCATTTCAGATTAAGTTTTGTCAAGCAGGTAAGCTGTAATGGCAAAAAAAAAAAGCTGAACAACTGAAATTTTACACAGGATGCATACATATTTTATTTTGGGAAATACATTAAAAATTGTTTCTTAGTCTAGGATATCTATACAGAATTCAGAATATGCAGAGTGCCCTTTTAAACTCAAGAAACATTTGTCAAATGTACAAAAACATTACAGAGAAACACCTGTTAATCAAAGCACAGTAAATGGATGCCATTTTTCAACAGTTCAAAACAGTCTCTAAACCAGTGCAAAATTTATTGCATTAAAGAAAACTTCCCAGCTCACTTAATAAATTCATAATTTATTCACACTACATCCTTTCATCCTCATTACAATACAGTTTATTTTAAGCTCCTAAAAGGAGTTTAATGTGCTTCTAAAAACAGCAAACAATCCCTTTTATTTGCACCAGTGATTGATGCAGACTGAAAGAACAAATAAAAACCCCATCCGTTTCTCTCCTCGTATGCATCACAATATACAGCACAGTAGAATACAGAACTACAGTCCAATTAAACCATTCAGCTTCAGGACTTAAAAGTTATAAGGGCGTGTGTTTGTTTTTTAAAAAGGTCCATAATGAAAAGCTGATATACAGAAGGCACCTTAAGGTCTTTATTTAGTTAAAAGAAAAAAACCTTTGTTGAAAATACAGTTATGTGAATAAGACGACCTGCTTACCATTTAATAAAATAAAGTTATCTGCATTGAAATAATTGTTGAATTAAGAGTTTTAAAAAGATAAAACTACTGAGTGGATTCTTCAGTTACTTACATTTCAATAATTTGTTTTAAAAATATAATTCCTATGATCTAATTTAATATACATTTTGAAAATATCCCCTATGTTGCAGTTATTCAAGGAAAGCAGTAAACTCAATGAAAGGTATATTCTTCTAGCTGCAGCAACACAAAAAGCCATTAATTCACAGTTAAAATGGAATAAAATTACTCATTCACAAGTGCAATATAGCTTGAGCTTACCAATGTGAAATTCCACTAGGAGTAAGGCTAAATTACTTGCAAAACAAAGAAATTTAGTTTGAAACACATACACTAAATAAAATATTTTCCATTAAAATTGTGTTGTCTAAAATTGAGTTAAATAAAATGTGAAGACAGGATATGACTGTAAGTAACATACAGATGCTTCTAGTAACATGTAAAAGCTGGTACCTATTGCTGTGTCCATACTGCAGCCACATCAGTCTCCTATACCTACACGGCTTTGAACGTTCTTACATTTTGATAATGTGCCAGAATATATTGATAATTCATTTAAAAAAACAAAAACCAAACAACTTTGTCACTTAAGAATCCTGATTTTAAACCTTTAAGACCCCATTTGTTGTTTTATTTCTACAAAAAAAAAAAGCTATTTTGATACAAGCACACAAACTATATCTGGCTGTTTAATAGCTGCGTGAAATGTGCAAGATAGTTATCTTCTCAGCATAACTGACTGCAGTTCAACATCCTTAGGGCAACAACTGAAGGAAGCTTCTCTGTGATAATTGTTGTTCCAACACAAACTTTCTAAGTTCTTGGGCTTACCTGAAATTCATTAACAGTTTGCATCCACATATGTAATCGGTTTGGTTTACACCCTCGCTTTGTGCACAGATTGCAGGTTTTGAAGTTAACTCTGATCTGCAACCATTTTATTCATGTTTATATGTGAGAATTGCAAAATACACGCAGAAGAGCTATCTTCTCCTGAATACTGGCTGATGAGCTACATGCCAGACTTTAGAAAGAGTATTTGGAGGCAAGAGTTTTGCAAGTGAGCAAAATGCTACTTTTTCTGCCTAGACTGAGAAGAAAACAGAACCAACATTAAGCTTATCCACACTCCTCCTTCACAATGCTTTGTCCAGTTCATTTATGTATTATGGATTCAGATACATTTGGATTACTAGGAGTGGGATGTCAATCAAATTGGAAGTATTTCTAGGTAACTAAGGCATTCCTATGTAGCCCAAGAACTCTATGCTGTTACTAACTTGCGGAGAAGAACTTACTATGCCCTTAGTGCTCAATTTTGAGAAAGACAAGTGTTTGCAATGCACTCACAAAAAACCTTTGAAGACTTTTCTCTGTTTATTTTTGGCCAGATTTTCAACTGTACAACTAAGTGAGCCATGCTAAACTATTTTATGCCATGCCCTTTTCTTATGCATGCTCACAGTTCTTTCAGCATTCAGATTAGGGAAGCCTATAGCACAGAAAGTTTGTGTGGGAAAGCCTGCAGTCTCTACCTGCTTGTAGAAGACCTAAAATTCAAAGGAAGAACAGGAAGTGCCATCATGCATTTGAAAGGATAAAAAGCAACTAGGAAAAAACCTGCTTGGTTCTTAATTCCTTTCAAATTTTTGTGATTTTTTTTTTTCCTGAAAAAAGCATCTCCTTAGATGAAAACTTAATAAATTGCTTTCAGAGATCTCCCTTTTTATTTGAACTATGGATTTCATTCAAGAACTGGGTTATCAGTTAGCTATTAAAATTAGGCATTAAAAAAAAATTCAAATTAAAAAGAGTAAGCACTTACTTTTGTCATTCTGTATTAAAGAATTAATTTCAATAGGCAGATTCAAGATTTCAAGTAATTACGCGCACGACTTCTACCACTCTGACATCCAGGTACATACAACAGGAATAAAAGTTAATTTGTAGTGTACAGAAACGCCAATATGCAGGAGCAAATCAAAGCTAGTTCAATCCTGCAGCTATCCATTTCCCCTCAGGTTTCAGGTTTGTTTGTTGTTTTGGTTTTTTTTTGTTTAGTGTATATAGATGGGGCAAGTCTAACATTTAGCAGTAGATGCTGTGACACAATCTGCTTTGCTGTTTCTACAACACTACTGCCTGATTAATCTATATTTTCAGCAACAGATGGGAAGGTTGTTTTGAAATGAAGATTATCTACTTACAGAATTTAGTTTATAATAATATTATTTACAGTAGTTTAAAATAAATTGGATGTCACTGATTTTGTAAAACAGCACTCACTGGACAGATTTTCTTCGTAATTTGATGAGCTGGGAGAATTTAAGGATAACTAAAACTTGTTTCCTTGCAAGCTGCATCACATAATCAGATGGTTTGTCCATTTAACACTCAAAAACTGTCGTTGTATAGCTGTATGATTAAGATCCGTACCTAATTATACAGGAAAATTTGCTGGTTTGATTGTACAAGTGTTAAGTTGTTTGGACAAATGCTTCAGAGAGACTTTTACTTTAAAAGGATGGAACCACACATGTCAATTATGTAGTAGAAGAGAGGAAAATACAAACTCTTCCATTGTGATGTAGGTCAGATATCTGCAAGCAACCATGCATAAACCCAGAGAATAAAGAAAGAAAAAAGAAGTCATTTTGTGCTTTCTTGCTTTTAATTGTTGAGAAAGCACAATGTTTTCATCAGGAGGAAATCTGTCCAGGCAATATCCCCATATTAACTTAGGATCAGCACTTTTAGACAAAATACAAGGAATTAGTCTATGATGCAAATGTATTTTGTCACAAATAGTACAAATCCTTTGTTTTAGCCTCATGAAAAAAAACAAAAGTTGGTTTTGTTGTTTCATACAGAAGCTGTTCCAGACAGATGTTCATCCCTCATCATTTTCAAGAATGAAAATTTTTAAGAAAGAGCAGTATGAAGTAAATACATTCATACTCAGATGCGATTATAGTTTTAGCTATGCTTCTTTATCATCTTACTTAACATCTTAACAATCTTACTTTTTTTATTCTGTAGGAATAATTCCATCAGAAAAGCCACGCCATTAAATTTCAGCAGAAAACCCAGAATAAATCTTATCATATTCCTCAAGTAACAGAAACATTTAAACTGTTGACTAGTATCCAGGCTTTTCCTGCCAAGACTATGACTACTGTAGTCAATTAGATGATATGTGAGGTGAGGAAGTGTCTTATCTACTAGAAGCAATCCAAAAGATGGATTAAGCAACTTCATTTGTGCTAGTATACACCTTGAACACCACATTTATAAATACATTTTAATTGAAATATTGAATTTGGACTATCAGTGCAAAATAATTAACCCACAGGCTACCGTGAAACCATGGGAGAGGATGACAGAGAATTCAAGGAAGACACTTTTTAAGCATATGTGCATACAGAATAAAGTATATTTTTTCCAGACACTATCTCTTTCACAACCCTTTCATGTATCCTAATCCCATCTAATTTTCAGAAAGCTATCAATTTCTGAGCTGCTTAGTGTAGAAACCTGTCATTCTTCTGGAGAAAGCAGCAGTACATTCGCAAGATTTTTAATTTGCCAGAGAACACAGGAAAACTGAGTGTAAGTTTCTCAGTTTTACAACTATACACATACATTATGAAAAGGTCAGCCAAAGATAATTTAGAATCCTGACCTGACAAGGTTCAGGAGAAAGGTAGCAATTTTAGGTACTGTGATCTGACAAAAGCACATGCATTGCAACTTCCAATCCAAGGACTCAAATATTTACATTCATACATACATACAAACTGCACACCAATAAAAAGATCCCTCTTTAGGTAAAGATCATTTTAAAGAAATAGTGAAGAATCTACATATTCTGCAGCAAGAAAGGTATTTCATTAAAATATACAATATTAGTGGCCCTTAAGAAAGTCACCAACTTTCTTAAGCTGCTGTTTAATCATCACTTTTTTGAATAACTTGGTATTGTGGAGGAAAGATTTGAAGAAGGAAAAGGAGAAATATAGACAAGAAAAAAAGTAGATCAATCAATGAAACCAACTCACCCTATTAATACAGTTTTTAAAACATCTTAACTTACTTTAAACTGTGTCTCATGAGATGAAAGAGAAGAATATATGTTGTAGTACAATTAAATTGCTTGACAAATTGCTTAATTATCACAATTTGGGATTCAAAGTGTATATACCCTGGTTTGTTCACCTCTACTTTTGTCTTGCTGAAGTTTAGTGTGTGTCTTCCTCATTTTTATATTAAAGGTGCTCCAAAGCACTTTCTACAGCACTCAACCCTGCTGCTTGGTGGAGCATCTATTTTCTGCATCTTTTCAAGAACATCCTGTGGTAGATTTTCATGTGCAAGTCTGTATTCACTATCAAAGACCTCTGAAACAGAAAAAGCATAGTTAAAGTTATTTTAAAAACCCTATATACAGTGCACACTACTGTTCCTATAAAATACTTTTAGTGATTTTTACATAATAACAAAATAATTATCTTAACTAGAAGCTGATTTTTTTTTTTTCAAAATGCATCCTCTCAGAGAACCTGAAAAACACCTTCACACTGGCCCATCACAGTGGATGCCCATTAGTTCTATCATAGTTTAGTTTGCCTGTTCCGAAGGTATTTCCCCTGTCACATCCCATAAGGGAGTCCCTGTCTTTGCACAGTACTAAATAGAAGTCAAGGTAGAGTAGATGAAGGGGTGGGCAATCAGGTGGCTACATACCTAATATGTGGGCTGGAGAAAGATGGACAAGACTGGGAACAAATTTTCAGACAGAAGGAATTAAAGCTTCAAGCTAATGAACTTAGTTTAAAATAACTGATTACTGGTTTCAAATAAAGTAAAATTAATGTCCCCATCAGAATTACATTTTCATAAAAGCAATATCTACTTGAAGAGTGACAGTATAGTACTTTTCACTAAAAGACAATTGAAAAGTTACTTAGAAACTAATGGGTGAAAAGTCGATTCTATACACTAGTTTTCATATAAACCACTCATATCTTTCATACACAGACACTATGCATTTCACAGTATTTTTGCTTACCTATGTCAATGTTCTCTCTTCCAAGAGACACCAGAGACAGGAAAAGAATTTCTCTGTAAAAACTCCTAGGAAATATTTTGAACAGCAAGTCAATGAAAGCACTAACTATCCTAAGTTTAGAAAGTTAATGTTGGAGATGCTAATCTTCCATTAAGAAGTTTCTGCAACTGTTCCATTAATCTTGTGAAGAAAGTGATCGAGTGACATGATTACTAGCTTAAGGTTTTCTCATGCCTGAATATTTTTCCTTAACGCATGAATTTATATTATTGCCAAATCCCAGCAGTTACATTTTCTAAGAAAAATCTCTCTCCCAAATGTTCCAGAAAAACAAATATAAAATTAAGCCCACTTATTTATTAGCTCATTCCTGCCTGAGACTGGAGTACAAGAAGCAGACTTATTTCAGATCACCCATACTTTGTTTTTTGTTTCCGAATGTCATGATCTGTCTCAGAATTGGACATCACTAAACAATTAATGCTTTTCTTTGTGGAACTCAAAGATTCTTCTCTAAGCAGAATACTTCTTGTTTCTGTTTAGCAACTACAAACCGCAGAAGCAAACCTGTCAGCATAATAGACTTCGGACACCTCTTGTATCTGCTGTAATTTACTTCAGAGGCTGTACTTCTCTATGAAGCCCTCTTTGAATTGTAGTGCAGATGGCAAAATCTATCACACAAATGCTATTTAGATGTTCACAGATCATACTGTACCCACTTTTCTTAGCCAGTACTCTAGGTTGATAGAATTTCAATAGGTATAATAGATATAATTTCAATAGGTATAGTTTGAAAAACTACCTAGTTATTCCATACACTGCATGCACACTTGTATTTATCAATTTGCTAGATCTGGAGTGACACCAAAATCTGCAACGTCAGTATCTGTGTTTTTCTTATTCATTTGTAAAATGTCCATTTCAATTAAAGAATTATATTTATTCATCTCATTTGGGTGAATTAGGCATCTGGCTACAGAATGCATCAGTTTGTAAACTTGGGCATAAGCAAATATACACAGTGTTTGGTGGACACAAAATAAATTGAATATTCTTGAGAAGTTCTTATGGAATTATCATTATGAAGAGTATATGGTCCGATCTTGTTCAGCTTTGAGTAGGGAGAAGGTAAGAAGAGATTACTCCTTTACCTCTGTCGTTTCACATCTGGCTTAACTTTCTGTAGAAGGAGGTTGATTGGTTTATCAACGTTATTGTGCTGAATACTTAATTTGATGTTCTCCAACAAAGCGTTTATTTCTTGCTCATCTTCTGCCACTGTAGAGGGTCTCTTTTCAGAAGAATCTGCAAAATGCAACAGTACAGATTACTAAAACAGTAAAGATTTTTTTCCACTTTAAAAAGCAGAAGATATTTCAGAAAGTGAGATAAGATATATACACAGAAAGCCTACCAAATCTACAGAAATTCATTACAATGGAAAGACTTTGTCTGCTTATAGTCTTTACTCCACCATGAAAGCAACAGGATGCATCAAGTATGCATGCAATGGCTCCCACATGCCAGAGAAATAGAAGAGACTAAAGAGTACTGAGCATCAGATGTTGCCTGTGATGGTTTGTTAGCTCAGATTTATTGCTGCACTTAGGTTTCAAGAACTAAGTTCACGCCAAGAAGGTTATTTATACACAAAGAAAAAGAAATAAACCAAAACCGCATCACGTTTCTTATCAAATAAATTTTTCTTATCAAAGCCCTTCTTAAAAGCTACCTACAATTCCTTGATAACTTTGGGCTACATATTGAAATAGATAATGCATAGTTCTGTCAAATAGGAAATAAAATTATCAGGATGTTTACCATCATAATTTGTTGCTTACATTGCCAACTTCAGTTCAGTGCAGAATAGCACTGAACTATTATTCTTTCAAGAATGGTGACTTGTGAGGGAATAGTAAGTCCATTTACTGGCAAAAAATAAGGCTACAGATTGGGCAGCAAGCATGTGGCGTGTAAATGGAATGTAGACCAAGGCTAGTAATCATAACCACACCAACCTAAGGTTTTAATAAAATTGACACATATGATGGTTTACAAATGCAATTTCCTGTTTTCCAAATACTTCCCAAAACTGCTCTAGAGCCTATCTATAATATCACTACTTTTCTTCACATTTAACACAAATGTGGCCTTTTGCTTCTTCATTTACACGAATACATACATTTATACATCTTCATTCATGTCTGAATGCTTTGGGATGCTTTTCAGGTATTATGCTTAAATCAATAAGCTTTTGTAGAAGCCAAGGGAAACACCACATCTTATTTTGCGCTCTTGACTGTAATTTTCTGATCAGCCTGTTTATTTTTAGGATGCTTTTCAAGAAACCCTTTTTTTCTTCCTTAGAACCAAAATTACCATGCTACACAGTTTTTAGCATAGTTTTTAAAACTTAAAAAAACCACAGACTGAGATGTTTAGGTCAGCACAGGGTTTTTTGCTCATCAGACATAATGAAATGTCAAAGTTCTCAAAACAGTCTGCCTAGTTTTTCTTCCTTCCAAATCAAATTATGGTAGGCAGAGGCTTTCTCACATCTTACCTTTTGACACTTAAGTAGGCTGCCAAATGTACATGTTAATGGGACTTGTGACCTTTCATTCATTTATAGGATCACAAAACACTTTTTTGCAATACAGTCTTCTTTTTCATGCCAGCATAGATAAAACCAGATAATGAAGTGAAACATTCAAATCAGATGAAGCTTATGTAGCAACACATCTAGATCAAATCCTCCCACTCTGTTTATAAGTGTGTGATGACATATAAAGAACAGATAACACACCTTTTCACACAGATCAGTATGATATTTTCACAGATAATTTGATATTGAGACTATATTAAGTACCTAAGGGATTGCAGATGTGTCATACACTAAAAATGCTTTCCAACTTGATGGTCTGTGTACACTTCAGACACTGAAAAAAAAACCTGTTTCTTTCCATAGCCTCTGCTCCCTCTACTTTCTGTAACATTTGTTTTACTCACTGAGATTTCTCCAAGATATATACAGGGGCTCCCCTGGCTCTTGGTGGAGCTTGATATTGTCCCACAGAAGATGGATGTATACTAGCTTGCTATCTTGAGCAAGAGATGTCAAAGGAAGCTAAAAAACATGAGGAAAGGGAAAAAGTTTTTAAAACATCAGTACAGTCCTATTATTTAAAAAACTGCTCTTTTACTCATTTTACAAACCAAAAAGTTTTACTTTATTTATCTTAAATCCAACAAACAGGACCAGTTGATGTCTTCTATAGGAAACTGCATTCAATCAAAAGAAAGTCACAAGTACTGCAACGTTAAATTGCCTTTTTCTAGTTTAGCCTAATGGATGAAGACCATTCAGTTTTCTACAGATATCCAAATAAAGTATTTATAAGTATGTATCCACAAGTATTTTTTGTGCACCAAACACGTTACTTGATTTGTACTACTTACCATGCCATACCTTTGTATTTGCTGACCTGATTAAGATTTGGTATGCATGTCTATGCGTCGGTGTTCCCATTGTTATATGACATAAAATGCTTAATCAATTTAATTTTAGAATAATATGATTTTTTAAAATTAAATATCAATATGAGGTGATTCTTGCTAACTATAGAACTATAGTCATATACGTTAAATTTTATATGAAATCTATTTGTCCTTAGAGGGAACAGGGAGTCTTAGAACTGTTACAACATCTCGTTTGTTACAAGTTAGCCTGACATGTCTGGGGTGATTATGAAGAGTGGCAGAACAAAGGCAGGCCTCAAACACCAGCTGTGAAAATAGGCCCTGAGCCATCACTTTGGAGCCAGAAAATTAAGAAGGAACGCGACCTGTACCCAAGACCATATATGGAGATTTTAAGGAGGGGTTCGACCAGCGAATTCAAGGAGGGGGCTCTCCGATGACCCCCAAGACCACCAGAAGACCCTCGACTCAAAAGACTGAGCATGCGCAAGTGGGTGGGGAATATTATAATGATTTCTAGGAAAACTAATGATTATATAATTAGTATTCTGGGAATTATTAATGATTATGCATGAAATCACTAAATATATTCTGTCCAGATTTGCAGACTGGCATGCACGCCGGTGGAAGGATCCCCTGTGCATCCGGCGCCGCAATAAAGAATGCCTGCTTCTTAATGCTACATTGGTGTTAAGGAGTTTGATTCCCAATTTCAGTGACACCATCAACCAGAAAGAAACTCTGCTTGCATATGAATATGAACCATTTATTTAAATTAAAAATATATGGCACTCAAAATAATTGTATAATCATTTTATAAAATTACATCCCTTTGGAATCACTAATACAATAAGCATTAGTGGGCAAGAAAAATTTAGCACTACTGTGTCAATTTATAGCAATAATTACAAGCTGTTATGCCCCATCTGGTGTTTTTCCCTGCTAATGCATTGTATTTTTCCAGTATGCTTTAGATTTCATCAGTATTCAACTACATTACTTGCAAAATTGTTCTTGGTTCTAGGTGAGGGTTTTCCTAAAAATGGAGGGAAAGAATTACAAAATTGAAGTGCATGCAAGTAGACATGAAAATACTACTTTTTTGCATGCATCATATAGAAATACCTATTGAATTTGGTACTTATCTACAGAAATCATATAGGTTCCAAAAAAAATATGCTCCTTAAAATTGGGATAGTAAAATATTTGAACGATAGCATCCATTCTACGTTTTTTTTTGTTCTATTCATATAATAATGAAACTCAGTGGAGTTTGAATAGCAAAAACTATCAGTGGAAAAGAACAAAAAATATTGACTGATAATTTCAAAGGTTTATTTACTGAAGCATGCAAGCCACATTACATGGATTGCATGTCTTGTTTCCTTCTATATATCAGTTTTCTCTTTAATGAATCTTACTCTCTGGCTTTTTAAAAGAGAATAGCTTGACCAGAATTTGAATGCTGTTTTCACTCCATCAAGATTCCCCGTGGAAAACAAACCTATCTGCTTCTATTATAAAACCCAGAAACCTAGATCCAAGCTACTCAGAAATCGCTTACCTGCTATTTTTGAACCCAAATCTCAAATTTAGCTTACTCTAATATCTGCAGTTCTAATATGAGGAAGGCACTTACCTGCACTCCATCATTACAGTGTTCAGATGTTAAAATGAGTCCAGGTAAGTTGCTAGGTAGATCTAACCGTCGGAAATACCAAACTAGGTTCCAGAAAATTATGGGGTGTTGATTGATGAATTTGGATGTATGAATTACTTGCTCTCCCTCATTTTCCAACAGTGATTCAAGCTCCTTACGCAGTACCAAAGGGCTCAAGTAGGGTACAGATACAGGGAGAGGGTTAGGTCTTTTTATTAAAGGATCCTAAAAACAAAACAACACACACAAAAGATTTTTTTTTTTTTGACAAAAATCAAAGATTTTTCTTCCACACATACCCTTAAGGATTACTTGCCCTAAAATCCCCCATTGCACAATTTCTTTTGATATTTGGAAGAAGCCTCTGGAAGTACTGAACACATGCTAACTTTAATAGCATCACCAGTTTTGACTGTTGAGGTGTTTCTTAACTTTAAAGAACAATCACCTAAGCTTTCTATTTTAAAAGAGAAAACGCTAATTTGTTATAACTTGTTCCTGATTGTGCAGTT
This sequence comes from Tetrax tetrax, assembly GCA_009806455.1. NCBI lineage: Eukaryota > Metazoa > Chordata > Aves > Otidiformes > Otididae > Tetrax > Tetrax tetrax. The sequence continues at coordinate 352,145 of WHYT01016833.1, read as the reverse complement.
TCAAGCTAAGCTGGTATTAAGCCAGTGGTGATGGAGACTGCAGAAACATGTCAGTAATTACATCAGCTGTGGGACTGAATCATAAGTTCATATGTTGAGACAGTTTCTTGCCAATAAAATGCACCAGGAGAGAGGAGAAACATTTTGTTTCACATGCAAGCATGATGTAATAGTCTCAATACTGCCTTTTACCTTCTCCCATCCACTCAACAGATAAGCCTAATAGAATATAGAGCAGTGCAAGTAAATGCGCAGAAAAGGAACAGACTTTCACTCTTGCAACAGTATGTTGTTTGTGTTTGTTATCATGTTTAGTCTACTGGAGAAGTTAAGTTATTTTTAAAACAAACTTCCAGTTTTAGAAAGACAAAGACTAGCTTCATTCTGCTAGAGAGAACATTTCAAATAAAACAGCACTATTTGTAAAACGTACTGAAAAAGCAATTTTAGATTAACTGAACTAAGATTTTTTTTTGTCATAAGAACATGAAAATATACTCAGCCATTCCCATTCCCCAAATGAGGAATGCTAGTAGTACAACTTTATTCACTGTAAGCTCATTGCATTCAATATTTTGTTGTCAATGTGCAGCTTCTAGACTTACCACAACTTCTTGCAAACTATTTGGAAGACTAACTGTTGAAATGCCGTGAGATGGTCTCTGGGAAAGATCAATGTTTTGCAGTGGACCTCCAACACTGTGGCTCCGAGTCAAGGACACTCCCCTTTTTGGCGGATTATTGGCAGATGTCTTCAGAGTTCTGGGATCTTTATTCTGTTCTTCTGCCACACCACTGTTTGGATTTTAGAAGAGAATATGCAAATATGAAACTGGCATGAACTTGCTAACATGGCAACAGGAAGGAAGCAAAGAAAGGGTGCCACCTACATATCCCAAACCAAGTTTTTCTATTAATAAGGAATCACATTTGCCCAGTTAACTCCACAGTTTAGGGAAAACAAAACAAAACGGCTCTAAGAACAGTATAACCATCCTTCCAGAAAAGCAGCTAGGTATAACCTACAACATTAATCCGAAGGCATTGCAGGTCTGCACAGGTACCATTGCTTTGGTACAGCTTTGCCTTGCTTAGAAAAACAGGAACGTACAGTTTTATCAACATAAAAGTATTATCTTGTTCTGATTATATTCACTTTTACTTCCTCCTCCCTTTATGTTTACTTTTGCTACATGCCAGATGCACAGCAAAAATATTATAGAAAACAATTTATAAACGAATAAAACCAATTCAACTACAATATAGAAAAAAAAATACCAAGTGAAACAGAAAGTACCTGCTTCCAAACACTCTGAAAAGACAGGGTAGAGGTTAATTTAGAGGTGATCTTCACTGCTAAGTTTAACTTTAGTTAAAAATATATGATAGCAAAGTCAGGAGATTAACATAAGCAATACCACCTTTAATTTTCAGAGATCAGGACTAACTACTATCACACTGATTTAATAGTCTGACACAGGCATTAGCTCATTAGCTCACAGGCACTGATACTCAAGAATTCCAAATTAAAGAATGATTTTTAAAAACTTTATTACAACAGAATGTCCACAAATCCCAGCAAAAAGGTCACAATTCATATCAGCACTATTTCAGTTCTTCTCTCTTCCAACATGACAATTATTCTTTCCTCAACCTGTTTCAAAACTGGTATTGTTTGTCTGAGTTTCAGTTTTTCGTCAGTATTATTTGTCATAGAACACATGCTTGGTATAAGTGTTGAGTGCGCTGAGAGCTTTCTCTCAAAAAAAAGGGTGTTCCAGGAAATGGACTTATTTTTCCCCATAATGCAGTGTCCTTCTTGTTAAGTGCTAAACATAAGGAAAGACGAAGTAATGCTTAAATTTCTGTGTGTCTTTAAATGGTAAGTGTGTTCTAACAATACTGAGTAGAAGTTTTACTTATCACTCCATAGTGTATGGACCCGAAGATTTATTTCTGTAGTTGTACCTCTAAAACCCACTCATTTTGTGGAATGAGCTTCCTTCAAATTGATAAAAGCATGCTTAAAACATCCAAAAAGAATGAGAGGAAACAGACGATTGTCAAGTTACACTTGTACTCTCCACCATACTTGGTACATAAGCCACCGTTCACTTTAGAAGTAAAGGAGAAATACTGGAAGCGCGCATACATTTCTGAGAGAACCAACAACCCTGTCTTACCTACCTCTGCTCAGCTACAGAGCTGGTTTCTTCAGCTATGGTGTGGCTGGATTGTGGGTGATTTGAAAAAGTGATCAAGTCAGCAACAGCTGGACTGGACAACAGTTTCTGCTCCAGGGGATCCGTGGGTAATGGAAGGGTACCACTCTGTAAACTGTCTCCTGAGGTACTTTGCTTCAGGAAAAAACTAAGTTACAACAGGAATGGGAGGGCAGAAAAATACAGAGGTTAAGATGTAAGCCTAAAGTCATTGAAAAAGTTTGTATTTTTGATATTGACTTTGAAAAAGTAGCAAAACCAAGGACACACAACAGTAAAAACCTGACAACAAGGCACAAACTTAATCCTACTTCTCCACTGTAAGTTATATAGGCAGAGTAAACAAACACATACAGAGATTTGATCTGCAAAATAAGAAATCCTGTGCTGGACATAAGTAATTACAAGTGACCTTAGTTTGTCATGGTTCCCAATCAGCAACAATAAATCAATAGCTGACAGGTCACTGAAAATGGTTGTTATTGTAATGTGACACTATAGACTAGAAAGCCATGCACCATTATAAGCAGAAGATAACAGGAATGTGTCTTGCTAAGGTTTTTTTAAAGTACATACTCTACAGATGTTCAGTTTCAGCATTACAGAACACTAATGGAAGCTCTGTTTCACAGCAATAATAACTACAGTGAGAATCCATTTTAAATTATAAAATAAGTTCCAGCCTTCACAGTGCAATTAAAAGAGGTAAAAATACTAAGCTTAAACTGGAGAACTAACAAAAAGCAATAAGCTGGAGCATCTGCAACTAAAAGCTGCATGTAAATTTAATTTGGGAGAAATTATTTGCTGCCAGAATTAAAACCTGCTTCATATGCTTTTAAAAAGTTCATGATCCATTAGCTTTGTTTTAAAAGCTAAACAAAATGAAAACAGACTTATACATTTTCCAGGTTGACAAAGAAAAATTGAAAAGAAAAAGTGTTAATAAGGCAACCAGTTCTTTGCTTTTTGGCTGTTTTACAATGAAACTCAATAGTTTACATGACTTCTAATTCCCTTCAGAATAATCATGATCATCAAACGAGCAGTGACATTCTTGCAAACATCTGGACAAAAATACTGGGAATATAACTAAGTTTCTTTTGTGAAAAAAATATAACCATGTATAAGTGCAAAGGCAGAAAGAGAGTATCTATAAAATCCACTAACCTTGCAGAGCCACGCAGGTCTTTAAATTCAACATTAAGCAAGGGTAAGAAGGTACTTTTACAGAAAGGACAGGTAGTGTTCAAGTTCGAATCATCTGCTGTCCATCCAGCCATAATTTCTTCATCATAAACCAAAGCATCACAAGCCCTGCACTGAGAGCAGCTTGACATCAAGACCTAGAACAGCAAAGAATGAATATTATCAGTCTTGTTTCAGGGTTCTGTTATAACTGGTTTTATAGGTTTAGTATCTACAGGGGTTTAACAGGTATCAGAATGCCATCTGGGAGGTATGAGTTCATCACTACTTACCATACTCAGAGTTATCTTGTCCACATAACTTTTACTTATGAAATGCAAACACTAATAATTATTTTTTGTTAGGTACCTTGAGATCTGGAAGAAGCTTTACCCTGAAATGCAACTCATTTAGCATTTGCAATTACTTGTTCCTATGACATCTTCAGCATATGGAAATTGTTTTGAGTCGTGTAAGTAAATGCATGACTACTTTTAAAAAAAAAACAAAACAACCAAATCCCAACAACTAAACACAAAAGAAAACTTAATAGTGGTGTGGTGAGATGACCTTGTCTGGGTGCCAGGTGCCCAGTGAAGCCACTCTATCACTCCCTGTCCTCAAGTGGACAAGGGGGAAAATATGACAAAAGGCTTATGGGTCAAGATAAGGACAGGGAGATCACTCAGCAATTACTGTCATAAGCAGAACAGACTCGAGTAGGGGAATTTAATTTAATTCATTGCCTATCAAAAGTCAGAGTAGGGTAATGAGAAATAAAACCCAAATCTTAAAACACCTTACCCCCACCTCTTCCCTCTTCCCGGGTTCAACTTCACTCCTGACTGTGCTACCTCATGCCCCCAAGCTGCACAGGGGGACACAGAATGGGGGTTTATGGTCAGTGTGTCTGCGACTCCTTCCTCCTCACTCTCTTCCCCTGTCCGCGGGAAAGAGTCCTCCATGAACTTCTCCAATGTGGGTCCTTCCCACCAGCTGCAGTTCTTTATTAACTGCTCCAGTGTTGATCCTTTCCACGTGTCTTTTTCAGGGGTGCAGTCCTTCTGGAACAGACTGCTCCAGACGGAACAGTGCTCTCATGGGGTCCCCCACGGGGTCTAAAGTCCTGCCAGGAGCCTGCTGCAGCGTGAGCTCCTCTCCATGGGTCCATAGCCTCCCTTGGGTATCCACTTGCTCCAGCGTGGGGTCCTTCACGGGCTCCAGGGTGGGTACCTGCTCCTGCGTGGGCATCCATGGGCTGCAGGGGGGGCAGCCTGCCTCACCACAGGCTGCACCACGAGATGCAGGGGAATCTCTGCTCTGGCACCTGGAGGACCTCCTTCCCCTCCTTCTTCACTGACCTTGGTGTCTGCAGAGTTGTTTCTCTCACATATTCTCACTCCTTTTTCCCAGCTGCTGTTGCACAGCAGGTTTTTTTCCCACCTCTTCTTAAATACGTTAGCACAGAGGTGCTACCACTGTTGCTGAATGGCTCAGCTTTGGCCAGTGGTGGATCTGTCTTGGAGCCAGCTGGAAGTGACTCTATTGGACATGGGGAAAGCTTCAGGCATCTTCTTACAGAAGGCACCCCTGTAGCCTCTCCACTACCAAAACCTTGCCACACAAATCCAATACATGTGGAAAAACCAGAAAGTTGGCTTTTACCTAATAAAAGTCTCATCATTAAACTAGATGGCGAACTGGAGAACAGATGGTAAAGAATAATCTTGTAATATGCTTCCTCTTACTTCATTTTTCACCCTCACAGGAAACAAAACCAAAAAACCACCACCAAACACATCTGTATGTTAGATCAACACAGCATGTATTTTAGATACACACCCAGCAGCAACATTTTTCTTTTACTATGCTATGCCCCTTATATGATGCAATGAAGTTTGACAAGCCTAGATCTCCAGAAGATCAAACATAAACAAAAAATACACGGGACCTAGCAAAATAACACTACAGCTGAAAGGAAAGCCATCAAGGCAAACACAGTGACCATTGCCTACATATCTGAAGTCTGAAAGCATCTGCAAGTGATAACTGCAACAGAAAGGCACAGTAAATCATTACTGTGATTAATTCTATCCCCGCTGAGTTTCGCAGGGATAGAATTAATTTTCTTCATAGCAGTCTTTATGGTGCTGTGTTTTAGACTGGTAACCAACTCCATATTGATAATACTCCAATGTTTAGCTATTGCTGAACAGTGCTTTACACGCCACCATGGCCTTTGCTTTTTGATTCTGTCCCCAACCAAGCAAGGAGGATAGGGGTGCACAAGAGGTGGGGAGGGGACACAGCCAGGATAGCTGGCCTTGGCTGACCAAAGAGATACTGTACAACATCACGGTTTGCAATATAACCATGTATGTGGAGTGCAGTTTTTCCAAGATAGTTGTTGCTTGGGGTATCATGGTGCCTTTGTATCACTTGTTTTTTCTTGTCCCCTGCTCCTGTTTTATTTTCTTTTCCTCCAATTCACTTACTAAATTGTCTTTACCTTGACCTTCAAGCCTTTTTTCTTCACTTCTGCCCTTCTGATTCTCTCCCCAATCCTGATGAAAGGCAAGTGCCTGGTTGAGGGCTTAGCTGCTGGCTGTGGTCAACCCACCACAGTTATTTAGTAATAACATAATTTTCAAAAAGGAGAGGAGAGGGAAAAAAAAAAAAAAATCTTGTTTCCTCTCTAATTTCTGTCTCACTTCAAGTTTTGACCTTTCCTTCAATTCTCTTTTCTCTCTAAACATGAGAGAAACATAAAAACATTTAACACCTTTCTCTCTTTTAAAGCTACTGTCACACTGTGAGCTAAAAGTATCAGGCATCTTTGCAGCAGAAACATGGAAAAAAATTGTTTTGAAAAATCCAACCACAATCCAACAAAACAGGTAATTAATGCATACAGTAATATTGGATAATTATATCATTCATCTATGAGTTTATTAATCTTACCTCCATTGCATAGTTCTGGAAAATGCTGGATGAACTAGTATTATGTGAAGAGCTGTGCTCTGACTTCTCGGAATCTAGAACTTTCATACTTCTTGGGAATGAAACTTCACCTATAGGGAAAGAGTCATTTGGGTCTTGTATTCAATGAAAGAGTAATTCATCTGTTCCCCAAAAAAAAAAAATTTCTGTTCGACCAAGACAGTAAATTGTACCAAAGATCTCCAAATACATGAATAGCTCTGTAACTTCACTGATATTATAATTACAATATAGATAAATATCATTTTTGGGATTAACAATTCAAAGGTTTTTTTTTTTTTGTCTAACACAATATATCACAAATTGGTAAAACAGAAAAAAAAAACAGTGAATAAAATCTGAAAAAAACAAAGACAGAATAAAGAATGGCAAAGAGTAGTAAGATTGCTCAATATATATACTCTAAAAAATTGTTCAGGATTTCTTGAATGATACATCCATATGTAAATACAAAACAGAAGGACAGTACCAGGTGAGCCACATGATACCAAATATATCCTTACTGTGCTTATGTTTTCCCTGGCTAACATTGCAATAAAACAAATAATCTTTCTTTAGTAAGGCTGGATTTTAGCATTATGAGCTTTGCCCAGGAGATGGGGAAGAGGAGTTGGAATATATTTTCCAGAAATAAATGGCTGGAATCAGTTTTAGGAAGCAAAACTATCAGCATTACTTCCTCTGACAAACTCAGTCAAACTTTCCTATTCAAAAAATGACAACCAGGGTCCCCTCATCATAAAGAAGGCTCCTCTGCTTCTTCAGCTAAAGTTTGTGAACAAATTTTACATATCCTGTTGGCAGCTGCTACTCTTTGTAGTATAGTTGGTTCTTAAAACTCTCTGACCTAACTGGAACTAGAAGATACCTCATCAAGATTCTGCTAGACAGGGCCAGCTTATGTCCAGTCTGCAAGAAAGTTCTTCCTCTCTTGATGCAGATGGCTTTACAATATTTGCATCACTCAAGTACTGCAAGGAGAGCTAAACCAAACCCCCAGCTGGTTCAGTAACATCTCTTTTTCTCGAAATAAGAATAAATTCTAATTGAATCAAACCAGAACTTAAAATTATTAGATTGACTTCATCCTCTTTTAGACCTGGAGGGAGGATAAGGGGAAGGACAATTTAGCAATTATATATGAATCAATTATTTACCTTTACAACTTCAAACCAAGTATGCATCCAGCACCTCCTATTCCACAGTAACACTCATGCATTTTTGTGTGTGTTGCTTTGATTTTTTTGTGGGGTTGTGGCTGTGGAGTTTCTTTTCTTTCCATTTGTTTTCAGTTTGTTGGGTTTTTCCCCCATCAGAAGACCTGCCTCTGTTAGTTATGCAACTATTTGCAGTTCTTGAACACTGCTCTATTTTTCTGTACTAATATTTTGAGAACTTTCAGAGTATTATGACTTTACACGAATCAGTAGGTGTTCCTGGCTATAACTAGTTAGGAATCTTCCTATCACATACACAGAGGAAGTATTTTTACAGTTAAATCCCTTTTTTTTTGTATCAACTTTTAGTATATTCAAGAAAGAGAGAAGCATTATCTACTGCAAGAGAAGAGTATACAATAGAAGTACCAATTCGCTTGTACTTATTTCAAGGGCTTGAAATAATTTCAAATTACCATAGCTTCCACTGTTATTTAACATTTAATAGTTTTCCCTGTTTATTATATTATAAACAAATTATGGGGGTGGTGGAAGGGAAACACAACTCACCTGCAGTGTAATGCTGTCTTCCTGCATCTCCGCTGCTACTGCTACTGCCAAGACTAGTAGTGCTTTGTGCAAGTTCATTTGTAATTAGCCCTGGGATCCCAGTTCTTGATGACAGATTATCTCCTAAAATACTATCTTCAAAACCAGCAGGGAAGTTAAAGTCTGGTCGATCATTTTCTTCCTTTAATAAAAAAGAAGAAAATTAGGATTTTTGAGTACTTCCAGATCCATTATTGGACTTCCATCTTTATTCTAATACATAAATAATTACCGTAGCAGATTAAGATGAAATCTTGATGTAAAAAATTTATTAGATGTAAGATAAATCTACACCACTCCAAAAGGAGCTGATATTGGACAAACCAGAAGGATACTAGAAAAATTAAAGGCTTTAGCAGTGAAAATACTTAGCTGAGGATTAAACTAAATGACAAAGTGATAAGGATGTAAACTTCTTCATGACAGGAGAAACAGGAAAAATTATGCAAAAATTGTGATTTGGCAGATAGTAAACAAAATGACAGAATTATCAGAAAAAAAGGTCCAAGTGGAAGTCATGTTTTCAGAATCGAAAACAGGAATGAAACATGCCAGCCGAACTGATGCAGCAATAAGTCACTACAACATGGGATGCGACAAATTATAATTAAGATATTAAAAAAGGGAAGTTGCAGAAACAAAAGAGAATGAAATGACTCTTGATGGAAATTATAATTTTTAAGTGATGTTAAGAGGATTACGATGTGCCATTTAATAAAATTCTAAAGAAAAGGTCAGTATAATACAAAGGTACACAGGAAAACCTAAGTTATAGGAAAAAAACACAGGAGAAAGCAAACCAGTCAGTTTTCATTGTCACAGGCAAAATCTGATTTAAAAAAAAAAAATTAAGAAAAATGTTTTTCTTATTTAATAGAAAGGACCCTATTAGTAACATCACTTAAATTTGTTTCACGTAGAAATAGTCAGACACTCTGTTCCCCTTTCCTACCTTTTACAGGGGTTGGAGAAAGCGGGGAGAATTTGAACAAGGAAACAAGAAGCTATCTTAACAGCCTGAAGAGGGGATGCAAAAGACCTCTAAAGCCAAACACCATACCAAAGGGTTAACTAAATCAAGCAGAGGCATTTCTAAGAGTGAAAACTGTGTTTGGAGGCACAATAACAAGACGTATATGGAAAGCAGGAAGATATAATTTTCACCCTTCCATCTCCTCTTTCATTTGTGACATTATACTCTGAAAAAGACTCTGTTTATCAAATGTGCTTACAAAAAGAACTACAATATTTACTTTCTTAATTCCCAAGGAGGTAATTTACTAGATGTCAGGCTGTTCATTACTCCCAACTTTAATCCTCACCAACTTGACTTCTTAGGTTTGCTATTTGTCTTCATAATCTTTTTAAAATTTTTTTTTAAATAAGAAAGGCAGTATGATATAATTTAAGATTACATGATTTTGTTCATACTAGGGTTTCTTGGTACAGTTTCTTTAAATATAAATAAAAAGATAAATAGATAAATAAATGAACGGGGAGGAAAGATTTAAGTTTACTGCCTCAAGACCATTTAATTTGCTTTTGTCTGAAAAATGTTTTCTTAATGACAGAGGAAAACTCCACCATACTTAAAATACAATTTTTCATAGCTAATAAAAGTGAATAGTTAACAAAAACCACCATCTTGTGGAGCATCTTGCGGAGCAATCTTCTGGACACAGAAGTTACCCCCCTAACTTTGCCTCTCCAAATTTTTCATATTGAAAAACACTTGCCTCACCATCTGGGTAACTATATGCTGAAGTTACAACGCCCCACATTTTACTGGCCACATTAGCAGCCTGCTTCATGCCTGATTTCAGAACATCGATTTTTGGTCCAGATAGTATATTGTCTAACTTCAGACTGGATAAAGTTGTTACGACAGATCCTAATGAGCCATGTGGAGAAGAACGACCCAGTCCTGTCAAAGATGAAGACCGCTCCTTTTGAACTCGTGGATAGGTTTGTTGCTTTGGTCGTCCAGTGAATGTTTTGGATCTGGAGACAGAAGGACTTCTTCGAGTTTCATAAGACTTAGGGGATGGCAGGACGGGATCCAAAGGCAGGCTTGACCTCCTTTCTTGGGAGTGACCAGAGGCTTCTGCTTCCCTATCCGGCTTGCGCAGTTCCATGCTGGGAAATTCATTACCCAATGGGTTCTTCAGATTCATATAGCTTTCTATTTCGTCTGCCAAATTACGTGCTGCAACTGGTGACATCAACTTTTCCTCAGGTTCTGGATGTCTTGGTTGCATGCTGTCAGTTGCCAGCAAAGATAAAGGGTCCAAGCCTACTTCAACATCTTCCCTTTCAATAGGCTTAACCACTCCATAAAAGCTATTCCTTTTAGTAGTTGCATCTTTGGATTCTGGTTTCTGGTTTTTGGACTCAGCTGACTGTTCAAGGTTCATGTCTTCCACTGGGGTCATGTTTTCATCTCTTCCGTTCTCAAGATGCTCCTGCCCTTCCCCAGGTTCTTCCAGCACTGGTGAAGAGGTATGCTCCAGTTCCCAGTCACTCTCAGTCACACAACTCCAAGTGCCACTTATGCCAGAAACCTGCTGGTCAACAATACTTTCAAAGCTGTAAGATTTGTTTGTAAGACGGGGTGAAGTTTTGGCCCCAGATAAAGCTGCTGTCAGGATCTTGGCATCTGCTCCCATCATTATTGCTATTTCTTTAGAATGCAAGTCCAAGCTGCCTTTTTTCAGTAGCATTCCTGCTCTACTTTCACTGCTAAAACTGCAGCTTCTTTCTGAAAACAGTTTCTGCCTCTTTTGTCCTTTTTCACTTGTTCTCTTAGAAGAAACATCACCAAAGACTACATCTTCAGTCGAATCCTGAGTTACGAACAGTGGGCTAGCACCAGTTTCTAAAAGAGAAAAGGCATTAGTATGGCACGCATAGCCACCAAAAATGTTTATTTCCTGAACCCATGTGAAATCTCTTTATCTCCTTACCAGTCAGAAGGCTAGGAGCAACACAATCTCAAGTTATCCATTAAAAAGTTACACTAGTATTAACAAGTTGTTTTACTGGCTGCAAAGGCATCTACTCTTTGACTCCTTGAAGTCAAAGCCTTTTATGACTCATGTCTCCTTTCTCTGTGCCAACACCCAGCAGACAGTAAGGTACTACTTAATTAAAGGAAAGTACAATTATAGGTAAAGATTGCTCTGTTTTTTTTTTCCCAGAGCTATATTCACAGATCTATACGTCAAACTCCATAGTTCATTCTGGTTCTGGAAAAAAAAACCTTGTTGTGTATGTCTGCACAACATAGAAGCATTACTTCGTTTATGACACTGCCATATTTAGAAAAAGCTAATTAAATTCAGCATATGGAAGATATAAATTAATCTTATAAATATTCCCATTTCCTCAGGGGAATTGTCAGTATTTATGGCCTGGAAAGCTGTATTAGCTAGGCAAAAACTGACATAAGTATGGGAATTCTACCATATTAGAATCCCAACAGAGGACCCAATGTACCATATGCACTGCTGGAGGATGTTTGAAGCTCACATTGATGCTGCTTCTTGACTAGTCATCAGCTGTCACAATTGCCAGAAAGATTCTGGGCAACTTCTTGCCTGAGACTCAATTATTTGCTATCAAGCTACACTGAAGTTGTAGTACATTGTCTTAGTCAAGCACAGGCACAAAAGCAGAAATTAAAAAAAAAAAAAAAAAAAAAAAAAAAAAAAAAAAAGTCCCAAGATTTGGCTTTTGTATATCCATGTCCTCCTCATCATAAAGATCCAGATATGTAAATAATTTTTTTATAGCACAAAGACAACTGCTCCCAGTTATACAATTGTATAACAATCATTCCCAAATTATACACTGGCAATGTAAGCCACAGGAATAAAGAGACTTGTCCAAGGTCAGTGCAGTTTAGGTGACAAAAATAAAGAGCAGAGACCCTAATTCTCCCTGTTTTCTAGTACATTACTGAAACATACTCAGTGTAGGACAGGGAAAATCTTGGTTTCAGTCTACTCAGCAGTGATTTTCAACCCTAGAATACATGGTTCCTTTTAAGTCATCTGCAAAGGATAACGCTGGAAAGCAAATGTTGTGTGAGATATCTGCATCTCAAATAGAAGTTTTGTTTCTTTTCATAACATGAAGAAGACGGCTAAACACTACAGGACAACAAGATTAGGACTTTAGCAAGCTCTGTTTCATCCAGTGACTCACCACCACTGCTTTTCCTTCCACTGCTATCAAAAATGCCAGATGGAACTTTCACAATACTGTTACCCCAAGCAGGTGGGTCTGTTGGACTATGAGTTTCTATATTCAGCTGTTGCTTTTCATCAGATTTCTCAGTACAAACCTCTACAAGAAAGAGAATGTAAACTTTAGTTAATTTAACTAAACAATTTTATTTGCACTGTTATGAAAAATATAAACTCAAACACTGTTCCCTTATGTAATTACAACTTAAAGGCAGTCCTACTAGCTACTGAGCATTTCCTGAAAATAATACCCAGATAGATGATGGTAGATAGTATTATGCAGAGAATGCTTAGCTATTCACAAGGTTAAATCATATGCCAATTTATTCTCTTGGTATTTTTTCAGCTAACCGAAGTAGAGCAGGAATAGCAGTTCTCAGATTTTCATGCAGGGCTGTTTGTCTAATGACTGCTTTACAAGCCCTAACTTGCATTAAGGATCTAGTAACACAGATATGAAACAGATTCAGTAATGAGATAGGCAAAATATGGAAAAACTAAGGGCAAAATCTGGATAGAAGACAGAAGATGACCAGATTTTCTACATCTGGGAAGAGTTTGTAGGAAAAAGCACTACCCTTTATTGGTCAATTGGTACAGTTAAAAAAATGGTCAAGGTTTCAAATACACAAATGAGAGGAATGGAATACAAAATACTGTGTGCCCCAGCACTTGTCCGATTTTTCCATCTACATTAAATAACTCTAATAAAAGGCTATTTCTACCTAGATGTATTCCACTGCTATTATTTAGGGCACAGTAGTTCACCAGATTTCATATAGTCATATTTTGACCTTGGCAACAATATGAATTCAATGCATTAAGTATTTCTGGTAGTCTAATGCATGAAGCAGATTCATTACAAACAGCCTTATTCAATGTAAACATGCATACTTAACCTCCTATTAGATGTTCAGTTTTAGAAGAAGTATCTTTCTCTACTTGTGTTTCATTTGCATGAAGACTATCCCCATCATCTCTTAGAAGTTCATCCTTGGAGCCATAGCCCTGGTCTGACTGACCACCTGTTTGAAGGGTTATAAACACATGCCTTAGATTTGTTTTTCTTTCCTAAACTTGTATTTCAATAAGAACATTAAATAACTTAAATTAATTTGTTTCACATTTTGTTTTGCTAGAAAACATCAAAATGCCTAATCCGATCACAGATCTACTTGGTGATGGTGACAGCAAAGATAATTAGGCTGTACACTCCAGATTTACTTCTCTAATTATTATACTAAATACAAGTTATTCCTCTAGGAACAATAGAGTGACTAACTACTTTTAACACACTGTATCTCCTTTCATCCCTTTCCCTCCTCATTAGCATGAAATACGTAATTGCTGGGCAAGCTAAATTCTCAAATGTATCTACAAAAAAAGTTCAGACTAGTGCAACAGTAATTGAGCAAGCTTCTAACAATGAATATGTTCCTGAAAAGAACTATACCATAAACTGTGCTACATCTTTGTCCTATAATGCAAAGTTTAACATGTCATAGAAAAAAAAAAGTAAAAATCTAAATGTTTTTTAAAAGTCTGTTCCTCCACAATACCAGTTAAACTTGACAGCTGTAACTCATTCTTAAAAAAAAAAAAGTTTACATTAGTCCAAAAAGCCTGCCAGAGGAAATAATCCAGAAAGACTCTCTTTGCTTTGTTATTTTTATCTGAAGTGCTGCTGCATATGCAAAAAGACAAAAATATGACATGGGACATATCCCACACTAACACATTAAACAGGATTATTTATATACCTTAGATTACCTATTAGAATACATGACAGTATTTAAAAAGATCAAAGTACAAGTAAGTTACTGAGTATGAGAGTTATTAGGAAGCTCTATAAAACTTGAGTGACAAACATAATTCATCTACAATACAAATTACTGCTGCTTATTATACCAATAAAGAGCAAACATGTAAAAAAGAATTAAATTTAAATGTTTGAGCAGCCATCAATTATTACATTTGGCTACCAAAATAAAAATATTTTATATAGAAAAGCACATTCTGACATTCTTCAGTCCCTATTTTCTATTATTATTTCAATAATGTTAGTATCCTTGCTTTGCACAGAAGTGAAAACACCCTATCAATAAATCGGTGAATTACCTGCAGAAGTAACATTCAAGGATAGAAATAATGCACACGTGCATCCAAGGCTTCACACCAACTAAGTCTGCACCCCACACCGTGATAGCCAAGGACAAATGCGGCACCCAAGAGACAGCAAAGAGCAAAAAGCAGAGCAACAAAGAGCAGAGAGAAGGGAAGTTCAGTAATCTAGGCAGGCATATCAGATGAAGCACAGGAATCAGACTCAAAGTTCTCTTTACAGAAGGGTTCAAGATATTAAAAACATGAAGAGTGTGCAAGAACCATTTGTACATTAAGTTTTGAAGTACACACAGAAAGGAAGTTTAATTGAGACTGTGCACAGGTAGGATGTAATCAGTACTAAAGCAGATACGAAGAACCATGAATTTTGTCTTGCCCCTGAAGTGCTTAACTTCCTGTGCACTCTTTCTAGTATAGTTTTTCCGGAAGAGTGCAGACCACGTTTTAAGGTAGTGTTTTTCTCCAGCTTATCACCTATCTCTCCATTCCCAGAGTATCTCATAAAGACTGTAGGACAAGGTTCTGACAACTTCTACATTTATTTCCAATTTTACCAACTACTACTAAGAAGCTTCAATGTGGCCTTTCAAAATACAGTTTGCTATAACCAAACCTAACATATTAATTCCAGGAATAATAATTAGGCCTTTCTGAATTGAGAAATTACCATCAAGGAGCAATATTTTAAAATGTTAGCTTCTAATCACCTTAGCAACTTTCACTCCTTTCCTTTAATGCTGAGAAAGGTTTTACTCACACATACTATAATTTCTATGAATAAAGAACAATATGTAAAAATTGAACAGACTTGTATGTCAGAGGCTTCATACCTTTTCTGAAGATTAGCACAAAAAGCAAGGTTCCTGAGACCACAGTAAGATATTTATTTTAACATAACGGTATTTCTCCTACAGTCCACTCTAAACTAAAGAAGCAGCATGATCTGCAGTAAAGGAGTAATATTCAACAACAGTGTATGTCTTTTTCTCTACATAGTTTAATTCCATGCTTCATTCTCTACAGCCTCAAGAGGGGAAGGTGGTGGTTGTGGAGAGGAAATCAACAGGAGACTAGAAAATTTAGCCTTTTGGGGGACTGTTAGTAGTGAAACCCAGCAGAATCTAGTACCTGTGCTAGAGTGATTATCAATGGAATCAAGCCTGACTAAGTCACTGACGAAGAGTGTGTGTTCCCCACTGTTAGCATCATTAGAACTATCCACGCTACCATGGCTCACCATGTCCCCATCATTTCCACCCGTGGTACTCCGCAGAGCTAAAGACATGAATGAGAGCTGGTTAGTAAGACGTGATTTAACTTTACAGGTTTTTAAACAAATCTAACACCTTCAGACAATAGTAAATACTTTTGCTTGCACATATAAAATAAGAATATGAAACTTTAGGAACAGAATTCAGAAAACTAATTCTCCAGTGTGCGAAAGACATTCTAAGTGTTTCAAGCATCAAGTTAGCAATTATAATTTTTTTATACACTTAAGGCAAGATTTTCCACTTTTAAAACCCACAACGTTAGCTGCAATCCCTCAGAAAGCACGTCATGCTCTTGGTCAGCAGAAATAAATCAATTTCAGCTAACTTATTACCTGGCATCACAGCTGCTCGTGGGCTCTGTGTTGATTTCTTTAAGCATTGCCTAAACTGCGCAGTGCCACGAACTACATTTCGTACCTTTGTCCACAGGAATATGCCACTGCGGTTACCACTAGGCCAAGAAGACTCTAAAACTGCCTACAGAAAGAGATTGCAATAACAAAAACAGTAAGAAAGTTACACTAAGAACACAGTACAGTGAAAAGCTTTTCTTTCCATACTCAAAAAATGCATTTCCTGTCAATCACGTTAAGAAGGACAAATATTTGAGTTTTTATGAGCTTTCCCTTTTATCCTCCAGCTCTGGATATGGTAGCTGAGTAACAAACAATGAATCAAGATTTCTTTAAGTAAAGAAAGTGAGGTTTGTTCTTCTTTATATACTTCGATAGCAACAAAAGACCATAATAGCACCACTTTTTCTATTACTTTACATAGCTTATTTTGGTAAGAAGTTTCATCAGCATAATACAGGAATCTGGAAGCGAGGAAAACAGGAAGCAGGTACTTCAACTAGCCTAATTCCAGACTTTATCCATCTTGGATCCTGCTGCCTTAAAGGATACACCTACATGGTTTTGACATGGAAGCACTAGACAGGTTCCAAAACATGGAAATGGAAACACTACAAATGTATATTTCAACAGAATTTTTGGTTAGCCAAACAGCACAGGAATGTAAATTTCACAGTATAAAACCATACAGTGTAGATCCAGTGAATCATAAGCATGTCCAAAATCATTGCTTGCCCAACAGAATCTGCAAATCTAAGTGAAGGGCTCAAGAAACAATCTTCAAAACATGCTAGACGACAAGGGGAGTGACAACAGCAAGACAGACATTGGTCCAGTATGCTTCATCAAGACCTCTCTTACCTTATTGTAATAACCATAGGTGATTGCATTCGGCTGTATTCCAGCATTTTTCATTTCAAAGAGGACTCGGACAGCCTGAACAGGCTGACCCCACAGTCCACAGAGCTGCATTACAACTCTGTAGCAGACCTGACAAGATACAGAAATGCATAAATGGACTGATGACGAGGATTTTGAAACAGGTTAAGCTCTTCCCTGTTCTTCAGCTTCTACATATGTAAAAGAGAAAGCCACGTGAGAGCAGCTACTTAGTACATAACACTTAACAGCCAGAAGAGGGAGCAAAAATTAAACAGGAAACCACACGAGCTGAAATAATATCAGCAGCCACATTGTGGAGAATGCTGAATTCCTTTCCACTCGGCTCTTCTGTTTGCGAAATAAAGGAGGGAAGGAAACACCCACGCAAAAAGCAGGATAACTTGCTGCTGTGTGCCTGTGGATACTACTGAAAAAAATAGCATGCTGCACACATTATCCCTTCAGTTCAGTAAGGCTCCAAACTAGTAATTCAAAGTTCATTTAAAAAATAGGAATATTCAAGAACTTCCTTCTTGAAAAAGTCCTGGAGAAGACTAGCCACTCTAAGTCAGAGTACTTGACCTAACTGACACTACCTTGGTGATTAAAAAGGAAATGAATTTCTGGTTGCTCTAGTTAATCAGACTTCTTCGAGATCATTTCAAGGTGGCTTTAAAACAGGTCAATCTGTAAGTATGCCTAACCTGATGGTGGCGGTGAAACACACTATACTTGCACCTTGTCTACTATTCCATGTTTATGGTAATGTTTTTTAATTCGCACTTGCCTCATCTAGTGGTTCCACATCAGTTTTCCTCATTTTAATTAGAACACCATATGCCTGCTGCAGTGCTTTGGCCTTGGGATGTGCAACTCTGATGTAGGCTGGCAGACAAATGAACCATAGGCTGTAACTATGACTGAAGAGACACTTAGCCCACTGTGGGGGGCTTACGTAATACTTCTTGGCTAATTTATGGGCTGTTTTTATCTCCTGTAAGGGTGAAACAAAACAAAACAAGCAGATAAAAGATGTAACATCTTGAATCTAGAAGACACTACTAACTCAGATACTGCCTTCTTAAATTAAGCATTTAATAATAATGAACAAACATTTGATTGAAGCTCTCTTCTTACCACTCCCTTATTAAGGCTCTCTGTAAGCAAAAACTAGCATCAGAATTAATTCCCATTTTTTCCCTTCCCCATTCAAGCATTAATTTTTATTTCTTTTTGTTTTATATTACAGGCTAAAGCCTAAAAATGAGCTTGACAATAAACTGTAATCTCACAATAAACTATAATCCCACATGCTAATTTATTTATTGCCTTCTGTTTCTTTCTTTTGCTGGTGTTGATTCTCAATAGTTACAAAGAGCTAACCTCTAACAACATTAATTTACAGTATAAATAGGTAGTGGTAATTTAAAAAAAAACAACAAACAAACCGTATTTTCAATGTTCACACAGTGATTACAGTAAGACTCATCTAACCTGTTTTGTCCTCTTTGCCATGAGTGCTGGACTATTTGAAATGCTGCTTCCAGCTGGGTGTCTGCTGAAGGACAGCTTGAGCTCCTGTGGCCTGTCAAATAGCTTGAAGTCTAGTCGTGGGAAGTTTTTATAGCTATATGGATAATTAAAAAAAAAAAAAAAAAAAAAAAAAAAAACAGAAAAGAAAAGAAAAGCTTTTCAAATACCCACTCATAGCAGAAAGCCATACAAAGACAACTTGCGTGCAAAGAACTAACAAATAGGAGAAAAAAGGACTAAAGGAGGAAAAAAAAGGAAAGAAGATAGCAAGATCCTTTCAGTCTTATTCACAAAGATATCACACAAAGATGCCTTGGACATTAAATGTTCACAGACAATGGAAACAAGAACCAGACTGTCATCCATATTATGAAGTTCAGGGAAGCACAGATGATGACTAACAAGGACGATAGTTGGAAATAGAACCTTTGTGACCTCCAAGAAAGATAGGAAGAAGAAAATCATACCCAGAGTGTCTGAAACTCCATGCTTCCTGCACAAGGCTGAAAAACACTGAATTAAAGAAGTCTGAAAAATGGAGGGGGTGTTTTGTTCTTTTGATTCATCAGCTGCAGATCAACAGTACCAGGCGGATCGATTACCCACCCCCTGTCTGTCCCACTGTGAAACAAAGTGCACTGCAGTTGCTACAAAATACAGATAAATGGCTCATACAGGAAGAAAGACACTGGATACATGCAGAAAAGTATTACTGTAAAGTTGGCAAGAAGTTACTGAAAAATTACTACCAAAATCCAGGTGCCCTCAAACATATACACACACAAAATATCAGCTTCAGAAACTTACCAGAATCTGGGCAGCTCATATCTTTTTAAAGATTCTTCTAAACATCATATTAAGGCAAGTATTGCAACAAGACAGAACATCTGCCCTACTTAATGTCATAAGAATTCTAGTTTCACTACAGGTAGCTGTTTAACTTGTACCTGTATTTTGGCACTCGGTCCTGCCCATCATCAGCAGGAGGCTCTGGTGGCATTATGAACACTGTGTGTTCACTTTTTTGTGACTCATCAAGCTCAATCAACCGCGCATCTTCGACAGAATCGATATCAACCTGAAAACAGAGTTTGCACTTTAAATAGAGAGTTTGTTTTGGGGATAAAATGTCATTTTTAATATTAATTATGTCCGTATATGTACAAATATATTTAATATACACTGTATTTGATTATAGATATAAAATATATAAAACACATTCTATTTGTTCTAATTATTCAAATATCAAGTCCATAGCCTTGTCTTTCCATTTTTATTTCATGATCATATATCTCTAAACATTTTGAAGGACAAAGTACCTTCTCTCCTTTTTCTGTTCCTTTATCTGGAAAGAGCTAGGAAACGAGGAAAAAAAAAAAGAAAAACAATTAGAGTTTCTTCTCAACTAAAAAAAAATCCTAAATAATTCTATTAAAGCTATGTCATTTACTGAAATATTAAATAAGAAACACTAAACTTTCATATTACTGTAGAAGCAACTAATCTCTTTTTCAAACACTTCCTTTGCTGAAAGAAAATGCAGTCAGCAGCATGCTTTAAATCTGTTGACATTATCTACTAAATTACAAAATCCTAAATCTATCAAAGGAAAGTGCTTTCCTTTAGTTTAATTTAAAGAAATTGCTGCTTTGCAGATATTTTCAATATGACAATTAAGTATGCAACACATTACCAACCTGCAACAGTATCAAACTACTAGCAATATTAAACAAAGTATACTCTAGATGCATACCTCATAGACAGCAGAAAGAAAAATAAAGGCAAAGAACTTTAAACACATACTTTTGGTCTGTGTGCAAGCATTAATTTGATCGGAATAAATATTGATTCAAAGAATAATTCTATAAGGACTTGGAATGAAAATGAAGATTCTGTCCAGAAAGAATCATATATATACACACCTTAAAAAATACATTTAATGCTCTATCTCATAATTTTTATATTGTGAACTTGGCATTTTACAGATAAAGCTATAAACTCAGTAACCCATCTACATCGGAACAATGCTGAAGAGACCTTGTTTCAAAAAACAAGTATGGATTACAGCAATCTTTCTCATGTAAAAACACAAGCAACAAAAGGGGATCTTATCTATATAATATCCACAAGCGGAGCACTAGGCATGCTTTTGTGTTTTAAGTTGAAACTGTGTGAAGAAGAGCAACAATGCGGATGACCACTGGTAGGTAATTCCACTCTAAAGTGGCATCATATTAGGGTGATTAGTATTTAAAGGGAAGACACGGACAGTATTGTGCTAAAATGCCAGCTGCTGGTATTTTTCACATTATCTTATAGCTTGACATCTTACAGGGCATTAATGGAAGTTTCCTGCATCAACGGAGAAAATGATGACCATGCAAGATGATTGAAGGAATAAAATGACTCGGCAACAACCAAGAATTCCAGTCCTGCAAAACACTTGTTGCAGAGGGCATCTACCTTTACAACTGAAAACCAGGACAGTAACACAAAACAAACAGAAGCATATAATTTAATAGTGTTGCTACATGTTGTTCACCTTTTCTATGCAGTCATCAAAAAACGCCAAGCCAGTATCCTTGTCACTCACAAAACTGCACTCTTCAATAAAGCGGCTGAATATCTGCGTTTTCGTGAGATGTGTGTAGAACTTTGTATAGGCACGGTCTCTGCTTTTTAAAAATCCTGGTTACAAAAAGGAATACACCAGTTACACGTACCAGTTACGAGTTCCCTAAGAAATTAGCATGTAAAGTGTCAACATAAAATATTTAAAATGATAATACACAAAGTACTGGCTTTATCAATAAAAACAACTACTTACTACTACTTGCTTTTGGAAGATTATTTTTCACCACAGTTAACAACATTTGGCAAGCAATCAGTGCCATGTAATATGCTCACTGTGTTTGTTGACTTTTTGTGCAAGAAAAAAAGAAATTATGACCTCCTACAAAAGCAGAAATATCTAACAGTTAAAAAAATACTAAAGTAAAAATTATCTTACCCTAGGAGGTGATGGGTCTGAAAATATTCAAGGCTTTCCAAACCTTTGACTAAAAATCTCTTCTCAAGTCTCTCTTCCAGTAATTAAAAAAAAAAGCCAACAACCACAAACAAACAAACCAACTTAACTTCAAATGCCAAAACACCACCACCATAGATAAAACAAAACACCTGTGACATTTTATGTAGCATTGAATTAATGAGCAGATCTAAAAAGTTAAGGTGACAAGATGAGGAAAGGAAGACGAGATTTTCTGACTATTGTTTTGTTGTTTCTGATCTCTGCTCCATTCTCTATTATCTTCCCATTTAGATAAAGAACATTACTTTGTTATTCTGGGCTTCTGGCATTTTTGCTCTGTGCAAATCAAGAAATGTTCCTTCAAGAGCTGCCCTTATGGAATACACCATGCAGAGAGGGCACCATGCTACTGAAAGACAGCTTTTCTAAAACCAGAGCTATTGCAAAATTGCAGTTGCATGTGCATATATCTGTGTTCTAATCAACTTTGAATAGTTTAGCTTTACACAACTGCAACTTTAAACGTTGCCAGGAATTGTACAACCAGAGGGAAACTTTGACCTTTTAAAGTTAAGCAGCTTCTCAACCCTAAAGTTGTAACACTGCCAATGCTATCAGCAGCTGGTTTGCCTCACCCTCACCTTGATGATCAAACAAGGAGTCAGCAGCAGTTGCTTTATTTGAAGGCGCCTGAGTAATTGGCTTGAGGAATGTTCTGTAACCCTTTAAAATAGATGCCATGAAACGGAGAAAAGCTTCCTGGATCTCCATCTCAAGTTCTATCATCTTCTTCTGCCAGGAGAAATCTGCCTCAATAGGAGTCATCTCCACTGCAGAGCCTTCTTGAGTTTTCCTGTGAACTAGCAACGAGCAATACATACAATCCTATATTAAAATTCAGTGCATTCAAACACGTAACTTTTGCAAGACACTGATTACAGATTTTTCTTTTTTCTACTTGTCCATATTCAGACATGACAAACACTAGAAATCCTGTGATTATTTTCCAATTGATCTGGCTAATATAAAAGGCAGGTTATCTCAAGAGCTGATGATGTGTTTTTCTAACTCATCTAGCCCTCTGGGACATGAAACAAAGAGAAGGATCTCAGATAAGTTAAATTTACCACATTCCCAATTGAATGTAGTCTTTCAGTAATACATTAACATAAACGCAAAGGATATGTCTTCCTTGTTCTGAGGATTGCCTATCTAGAAAGAAAGAGCCTAAAATTATTTTTCTAATTGAAATTCTAAGATTTTAGGGAACTAAAGGGTAGAAACAAGTAGATTACATGCAGTTTACTCTTGCACTCTTAAAAAAAAAAAAAAAAAAAACAGAAGCATGTACTGCTGAAAATTATAGTTCCACACTTTTTATTATTTAAAAAATCAATTCTTGTAATATAAATTTCAATATAAAAATAGAAATAAATGTTAGAACATATCTATTATAATATTGCCAAAATAGAAGAACTACCATCTACTACCATCTAAAAAAGACCACTAGTTCTGCTCGAGGCAAAATTAGGAAGTAGTTCTACATTAGGTAGACTGCATGACATACCCTGCTGATAAAACCAAAAGGCTATCTAAAAAAAAAAAAAAAAAAAATTGTAGAAAATTGAGGCAAGAACACTTACCTCTTAATTAATTAATTTTTCTGTTTCCATAATTTACAAACTTTATATATCTTGTACACCTATGAAGCTATCATTGTCTCCTTCTCCGTATTGATGCAACCTAACATACTCTGAACCAGCTTAGCTTAAACAGCCAATCTACAGGCCGAAAGAAGTAATACCTGAAAATCTCGCATCAGCTACAACTTTACTCCTACCTGTTCAAGCCATTAGGCTGAAGATGGTAATTTTTTCTTCTTCTTTTGACAAAATACTTTGTCCAATTTAGCTGCTCAATTATATTCAAGTCATATTCAAGTCATTACCTGAGATACTCAGCAGTATCTGTACAATAGCTGAGATATTTTACTCATATCCCCATTTCCTCTATTACTTTTGATCAGACCTGTGAATATTGTTTTATGTTGAGATCAAAATGTGTTTTAGATCAATCTTTGTTTAAATATAATTTAAGATTGTGTAAAGTCCAAAAAAAAAAGTCAGTTTTTAAGAAATCACAGCAAATAAAAGTCTAAAAAAATAAAAAAAAAAATTCACACCACATACGTCAGAAGGGAGTCCGTACAGTTATATACTAATTATAATTTAAGACTGGTAGGTATGTATCAGATAATTTAGTAGTTTTCTTTGAATATTTACTTTCCCTGTTTTAGACCGTTTCTGTTCTTACCCCTTCCCATTTTATTTTATATATTTCACCTGCTGCCAGCTGTGGGTGCAGTTTCTTTAAGGTGCTGAGTAGACTTTTACATGGTTTCTTAGGAAACTGCTTCCAGTTCATGCTCTTCTTATCATCTGATCTGAAACACAGGGGAAGGAAAAAAGGATATATAAAATACAGACCATATAAAAAAACAGCCTCCACAGCCATAAGTTGCTTCACTTTCAGAATGTAGTAACTAAAAAAAGGGGAATTATTTTGAAAAGAAATCTTGTCACTGTCCCTATCTATCAAAAATTAAAAAATAGGAGTGATATAACTCAGAATTTCATTTCCTCAGATACAGAACAGTATAAATTGAGTTACAAGCAGAGTTTCCTCCAGTCTGTAGGGAGGATCTGCACTAAGATTTGATTTAGACTTTTTATCTGAAGTTTCACTTAGCTGATTTCCCTTTCATAATTTTTAACAGTCTTGCTAATATAATCTAAGCACACAAACCTGTATGTGATTGCTATGCCATACTGCTACCGAGAGAAATAAAGGCAGTTTACAACACAACGTGTTACTGCAAAGTGCTGGCAGCCTGGCAGCTTTATGGTCATACGGTACACTGACATGTCTATGGCAACCCAGTTCCAGCTTCAACCATGGGCTAAGCAGGGACTAGGAAGACTGGGAATTCAGTTCATAGTTTGAAAATTATGTGGCTGATTAAGCAATGGGGTAAATTGGCCTAGCGGGATGCTCATCTTTGTTAGAAGAACAACGGATACAATGCCAGGCCTTGTTTAAACAGTTGGATATAAAGAGATAGTGAGAGCAGGGAGTAAATCTGGAGAACTCTTGCGCCTCTTTCTGGAAGGCAGAAGTTGGGGGAGAAATTCTGTAACAGGGAGTACATCAAACTTTGCGGTCACAAGCCCTCATCAGTTATGCCTATCTGAGCTGATGCTGCCACTGCTTGTTTTGCTCTTTGCATCAGCGAAATGTTTGTTCAACTATTATTTTCTCAATTGGCATCAAATTATCTTAGGAAGGAAGCCAAAATTTCAAGAGTTAAGGAAAAAATGGATGCTTACGGATGCCTTTGCCCTTATTTTTCCCCACCATAATGGCACGCCTATAAACAATATAAGCGGTACTGTTCCAAAATTGCAAGGAAAAAGTTCTGCTATAAAAATAAAACAAACTCTCAAATCTTTGTTGTTAAAAGCCTACTTTCCTTAAGCAGCTTTCAATGTTTCTTTCACAGAGCTAGTTGAAAACACTCAAAAAAAAGGCATTAAGGAAGACACTGAATTAATAAAAGCCCTTCAGTATTTTTAGCAGTAAATAAAGCTTCAGTCTATTGTAAGGAAGGTAGCAGCAAATGTCCTCTAAAAAGACATTAGACAGATAGAGTGATGTGCTAGAAAATATTGAATTTTGAAATGTTATTCTTTTATTATGCAGTCTATGTTTTTATACCTAAAAAGGAAAAAAAAAAGCAGCATTGCTACAGAAATAAAGAGGGTAAGTTGACTACTGAAAGAGAAATGGCCTTATAAGACAGTAGAAGAAAAGGTGCAAAAATCTCCCCAACTCAGTGCCTCATAAGAGGTCAGCCACTGGTAGATTTTTAGTTCAGTAACCAATCCAAGTAAGCTTGGTACTTTGTCTTTCTAGCAGTCACCTTAACAGAATCGTGACATCCTTATCTCCCTGTTAAATCTCCTGTCTCCATCTCCTTCATTTTTCTGCATCTCAGTCTTCAACTTCTATTCTACTTATGACCAAAAATGTTCACGTATTTTTCACTGCAAACATCTTCATAAAAAAATAAACACAATCTGCTTCATTGTTTACTATTTCCTTTGATGCTACTAACAAAACAAAGCATTTCAGTAATATAAAAGAAACATTTGCTTCAGTAGAGGAAGGGTCCTTTTGACACAATGAAAATCAAGAAAGCATTCAACTGACTCACAGATCAAATGACTAATTCTAATTCAAGTTTAAACAAAAGTCAAAGACAAAAGTATAAACAAAAGTCAAAGAGTTAGAAAGTTACATGAGATGCATTATTATTTATTAATACTAACATAGAGTGCTCTGAGTGTAAGATAGCATGAAAAGCTGTCATGAAGTGTCCTGAAGCTCACATGTTCATATCTATAGTCACTTAACACAGGCAAACCAAATTTAAAAGTTGTAGGTCAAGGTGCAAATGTAAGAAACGGTGGGGCAGAAAAAAACCAAAAACAAACCACACAACCAACCCAACTCTTCAATCTCTTTTCTAGCTTTTGTCCCATTTCCCTAATAAGCAGTACTAGAAGTGGAAAAACAAACCAGAATACATTATCACTGTTACTAAATTTATAGCAACATTTGCATCACATTTTTATAGGCAAAGCCAAGTGTTGACCCTTGATTTAGTAAATTTTAACTTGCTATAAAGCATTAGAAATGAGAAAAAAAGAACAAAGGACAGTAAGAAATGAACCATACTGGATAAAACAGTGCTTAATAGTCACCTCCTGAGCATTTCAGCAGTCTCTCAATCTACAGATAAATGCAAAAACTCCACAGGACTTACATGTACACCATGTTTGTGTCTAAGTCGATGCACACAATATCCTGTGGTGGATCGTACAGATCGAAGTATCGTGAATCAACTCCAACAATAAATGGAACAGGTGCACTGAGTACAGTGGCCAGAGACAAAGGACAGAGGGGGATATACGGACATTGCCACTGAAATGGAAATATCATCTGAAGGAAAAATTAAATTAAATCAACACATTAAAACAAGACAATAGACACCAAACAATAAAAAACTAAGAAGCTATATGCAGCAAGTTGAAATAAAATTGCTAAAAGCCTGGTAACACCGTCAGAAATGAGTCTTCGAGTTTGACCACTTGTTTACGGCACATTTCTTAGTTATCTATGCAAAAATGTTGATCATTCTCATAGTTATAATAATAGGACATAATAGGGCACTTTAACTAAACGCTATTGCTGGGAAAAATCATCATTCAGTCCACAAATCATTTTAACTTTGAAAAAGCCTTGTAACAACTATGGAATTTGAACTGATTTCTCTCACTGCCGTACAGAACACTTTGTACTTACAGCTACTACAGCTTCAGCAACTCCTGTCAAAACAGCTGGTCTAAGAGAATGTAGGAGGATCTTGCCTTCTAGTAATACAAAGAGTAACAGAGTGGCACAGTTTTCCGGTCCAAGATTCATGAGCAGAGTGCTGAAGTTTGCTCCACTACAGGGTGGGCAGGAAGGGGGAAAAGAGTAAGAATGTTACAGGATTAAAAAACAAAAAACAAACACAAAAAAAAAGGTCACTATTATAAAACGTCTGACAACTGTTTGGGACCAACTAGCTGGATGGTGCTAATATTACCAGACATCAAATACCTACCTATCTATCTAATATCTATCATCTCAACATGAGACTCATATTGCCACAAAGAAAAGTAAATTCAAATTCTATTGCTAAAGAAACATATGCTATACCATGCTACTGCTGAGTTTGTGTTGTTTATGGTGCTCTCTCTCATATATGCATAGGTTTCTTGTTTTTGTAACAGTAAAACAGATCTATAACAACTAATCCAAGCACAAATAACATCAGTAGTTGCATGTGATGTGTTACCTCAAGCAGAAATAATGAATTAGAGCATCCATTTCATCTTACAATCACAGTATCAGATTCTAATACTACTTAAGTAAAATCAATCCATCATTCTAACAGCAACATGCTTTAGTTTCTACAGTTTAGACTCCATTTAATTTGTTTGGACTGTACACATTTAGGAATTGTACTGACATCTATAAGAGCCCAGGAGTACAAAATCTGTCCTTAGAAAAGTG
This sequence comes from Tetrax tetrax, assembly GCA_009806455.1. Lineage (NCBI taxonomy): Eukaryota > Metazoa > Chordata > Aves > Otidiformes > Otididae > Tetrax > Tetrax tetrax. Next base: position 324,345 of record WHYT01016833.1, on the reverse strand, counting down.
CTTGCATGCTACTTTTCAGTTTGGCGGCTGGCTGCAATTTTTTACTTAAGAGGCTGTGTAACAGATGTGATTAAACATGGGATTCTTCTGCATACAGCATATTATATGCTAATGTTTAAGAGGGGAAAAAAAAAGGAGAATATATTGGTTTTTTACTTAAAAAATAAACAAAAAAAAAAAATCAACAAAATTATCCAAATGAAACTCTATGTGACAGTCACAGGGAGCTCCAGCCCAGAAGACACAGGGCAGCATGCACAGAAACTGCATCAATCTTCAAGCACAAATACCAATTTTTAGGTATAATTTTGAATTTCCAAAGTGTTTGCACACTTTTGCACTGACTGATTTCACACAACTGCCTGACATACACGTCTCTCTTAGACTACTACCTTGTTTTTCGCCCTTTTCAAATCCAAGAGAGAATCTAGCTATGCTATTAATTTTTTTTTCTTACTACACAAGTTCTGAAAATATAAGATATCTAAATATATATTTTTTCCCCTCACAGTCTGCTGCTTCTTTCTTCAGAGCTCCTACAATAATCTTGCAATTCATCTTTATTTCAGGATAATTAGTGATACTATTCTTCCACAAGGGACACTTCTACGTTAAAAAGACAACATTGTATGGTATTGTAAGTGTGTATTGAGCTTTCTGTTTGTAAGGTCTAATAGTATTGCAGTAATGTTTGGCTTCCTTCTATGACTCACTTCTATTTGCCTCTGAATTTTTCAAGTAGCATACATTTAAAGCATTAATAATGATACCTTAATGGTAATGGTGTAGAAACTGGCTGAGACAATATTAATGCATCATGGGCAGAAAGCTGAAACACATAAAGTAGGATGTGATTGATATGTACAGCTGCAAAGTTAATACAGTATAATATTCCAATATAAATGCATATCCATAGTCTCATAAACTGCCTGGCAGACAGAGCCACAATGTCACGCAAGAGACACATATCAGACGTGATCTTTGGGATTTGCATTCACTAGGTCAACAGAGCTTGTAATAATCACTGAAACAATTCTCAGAACTTACAGGAAATTGTCCATGACTCAGTGTTGAACATGTAACTGCTGCTAGGTGACTAAACAGAGAAGCACAAGAGACAGTGCCCCAGGGAACTAACCCTTGACCCACAGTAGTGACAAGTGAGAGAAAGACAGAAAAACAACTCCCACAGTGAGGGAATGCAAATGGTGCCTATAAAATGAAAGGGTAATATACGGCAGAAATTTCAAAAGTGTAAGTACGACGCTGCTGCCATCCACACCACCTGAGTCTGAAATAGTTCCCATTGCTAAGTTACCCTAGATTCCTATCAATGAAAGAGAAGGCCAACCCATCCATGTCCTCCCCTCTCCCTTCTAGTAGATAGGTATTCAAAGCTGAGCAAAAATGATAAGGGAAGAAACCAGGCTTTCAAAAGCAAGAAAGAGGGTTTACCATCATTGTAACTAAAAATGTTTTGCTTACCTGCACAAGAATTCTTGGCCTTTGTGGTGAAGGGAAAGGTATATTGTGCATAAAATGGGATATGTGCCTAAAAAGATGACAAGATGTTAGAAAATCAGCACTGGGGTCTAATCAGGGACTGAAAATAATGTTAATCACACTTTGGAATTACTATGATACCATGTTTTAGAAAGGCTGTTAAGATTTATTTACTGTTTTGATAAGTTTAAGAGCCTATTTACACAAACTGAAACAAAGAAGCTCCATTCACTCACATTTCATGCGTGAAAACCAATACTGGCAGCTTCAGATATGTATGCAAAAGATAAGAACACATTAGCATTTAGGCAATCCATTTAAAATCCTAGACAGCCTAACCCCATTCTAGAGAGTTTCTAATGAGGCTTAGCTAAGAGAAACTAAATACTTCACTGCCAGACATCTAATACAGCTTTGAAGGTAACATCATACTCTTAGAACTATGAAAAGCATCCTCTATGGAGTTTACACCTCCCCTTGACACACACATACACACACACTCTCCCCACACCCCCCCAAAATCTGCATTAGTTGCAATGCCTGGAAACAAAGATATTCGTTGCTAACATACAGGGTCCCTGAGCTCATACGCATTAACCTAAAATGCAGGACTGCAAACATTAGCATGTATCTTACGGCTCAGCCATTTTCTGTGTTTGACATAGTTAAGGTAAACAGACTTGACATATTCTAACAGAAAAGCCACAGGCAAATCCAGTTCACTTTCCTGGCACTGGAAGAGCCACTACTATTAAACAGAAGCAGCAATAATTTCTATCAGTACAACATAAGCTATACAGTGCAAGCAAGAGGATGTAGCAAATACACCAACTAATTAAGCGTGATATGTATAAATCACATGACTCCTTGAGCTGATATAACTACCGTCCCACGTTAACTTGAAATACATTTTACATACTTTTCAATGGGAAGAGGATGAGGTCCAGAGACAGAGAGTTTGTAGATGAACATAAGAAATTTTCGAAATGCTTCAAAGAAAGGCCAGTGTGAGAGAAGGCAGATGCACTTGTTGGAATTGATGGACTTGGAAGTAACCACTTTCCTCTCTACAGCTGTCAGGAGACCCAGCTGCAATTGTTGTTTTTCTGTCAGCAGCTCCCGGGGATAAGGTTCATAAAACTGAATAGCAGCACCATAAACCTAAAAGATGAAGAAAAACAGCTGAGCAGATACAATGTTTAACAGAAGATTGTGTTAGGACTCTAGAAGCATCCTTAAGTAAGTTTGCACACACACTATAGAGCTTTTGCTGGTAGCTTGTGAAATGACACTTCATTTATGTAACGTACACAAGATAGCCTTACAAATGAAATACTTTGGACTCTTGTGCCTCTCTTCTCTTTCTCATTGCACTTTTCTCAACAAAAGTATTCATACACAGTAAATTCAAAGGGAAGGAACCAAACTGCATGCTGTGACAAAACCCTTCCCCTTTAACTACAGTTAAAAATAAAAACCCTCATAAAACACTTGTGTTCAGTAAACTCCCCTATAACTACCACACTAAGCAACAGAATTATTTTAGCTTTAACTTTGCTCATTTTATCAAGCTAAACAGCTACTGCCCTTTTGTGATATTCCTTCCCTATTTGTCAATTTCATAATTAACTGAATTATTCTGACAAGCTTAGCAAAAGGAGAACAGGAAAATATGGATACCACAACGTACATTCTCTCTGAGAAAACCATTGGCAGCTACTGCATTCCTCCTTGCAAAAGATGTATTAATATACTGGAGAAAGACTTTTTTTTTGTTGTTTGGAAACAGAGAAGTATATATATTTCCCTGATAGGAGACTGAGGCAGGGTGGAAGTTGAACTGTTACCACTAATAGAGCCAAACAGCTGTTTATGAGTCACAGAGGGCTAATCACACATTACATTCATTTATTCCCTCATGCAGTTCACACAAACACAGAGAGACAAAACTGGCAAGCTGAAGTAACAGCTGGGAGACCAACCCCAAGCAAGAGCTCCCTTGCTTCATCAGATGTACCTATAACCCTGTAGTATCCGTCTGTGTACAGCAGACATTGCCTTCTCACACATGAGCTGAGTCACACAACACATTTTTGGTGCCCATGTGTGCTGGTGACCTTATACAGATTTGGTAGACAGAGCTGGCGTTCCGAATCTGTCACTTCATGTGAATTCAACAGGATCCATGGTCTATGAAGCTCATCAGTTCTTCAGTGCCTTTCACACGCTACCTCTCAGCACATACTTTTCCTCCCCCTGCTCTGCTGTTTTCTGGTGATTATTTTCCCATTCACCCACATAGATACCTACAGAGCTCAATTACACAAATTCACATGGAAACAGCTTTTAAGGTAACCATAGGAAAATCGTAACAACTTAAACATTGCTAACACATGTGGTAAGTGAACATCTCTTTAACACGTAGACTACATTTCCGTTCCCAGAAACTTCTTACTTGAAAAAATAGGGAAATCCATGTGCTGTGGGATTTGGCTTGTTAAGTGTATGGTTCAGCTTACATGGGACTAAACAGCACATAGTCTTCCAGCTATTTCCCGGTTTGGTTTACTTCCGTCTTATATGAAGGCTTAATAAATACAACATTATAAGGGAAGTGTTTGAAATTTACTTTGTAGTATTTCTCAAATACAGAAGAAACAGTGTTTATTTGTCTCCATAGCAGCCATTTGAACTAAAAGCAAAAACTAGCCAGTGTGGAGCCATACCTTTTCTGCAGAAGAGCAGGTCAGTACAAATGTTGAGAACACTGGTAGTGGGTATTTGGTTTGAGGGTCCCAGCACTCAATAGTAGCTCCCATAGGAAGGCAGAAGAGAGGTACAGAATCTGACAGCGGGAACGACTCATAGTTCTCTTGAGGATATCTGAAAATTAAGCCTTCACAATGGGAGAAGGAAAAGTAAGCATATTTGCTCTGCAAACTCTAAATCATGTAAGCAATATATTTTTCACAAAATACAGCGAAGTCTGTTGGTTATCTGGACTTTATAATGGAAGACTACATCAGCAGAAGAAGAAAGTCTCTCATTTGACAGTAAGACTAAGTCATCCAAGTAACAATCATTTAAAATTGTGTAGGAATACTGAAGCACTCCTATTTGGTAACTGTTCAAAAACCAGTACGTAGTAAAAAGTAATTACTGAAGATTTCTACTTTAAACCAGCAGGGACAGGGAATATATGTGCTATTTAAATGTGCCATTCAAATGGATTTTATTACAAAGAAATTCCTATAAAGAAAGTGATAATTTATCTACTGTAAAACCAGCAGCAATAGCTCCATTGAAAATAGGATGAACTAGCTGACTGTCCACATTTTTTGCTAATGAGTTCAATTTAAACAAATCATTTATTCAGTTTTCAGAAATACATCTAACTGTTGCTGGTAGAAAACAGGCACACAAGCACTGGTTTACTATTGCTGTTCATCTAGCTTATTTTATGGTACACTGACTTCATTATCTATGCTTTCCACCTCTACTTGGCAGTTTACCCCTTTCAAAGGAATTTAGTGCACTTAACGCTCAGTAGAAACTCTTTTGAAAATTTTTTTGGACTTCTTCAGAAAAAAAAAAAATCTTTAGCAATGCATAAAAAAACTTACAAAAGCCAGACTTCAAAGAAAATACCTTTTGTCATTTATTGTTCAGAATATTTTTTACTTTCCTTCAATAAGAAACAAGTGAATAGTTGTGGAACTGAAGGGAAGAAACAGATTTAACTTTCAAATTAAATGAAAGATGGTGCATTAGCTGTGAAACATAAAAATAAATATGAGTAAGGTCGAATGGAATTTTTAATTACTGCTTCTCCATCATCACCAACACAAGTCTTTGTTGTATCTTAAATGCTTGCTAAGCTTTCCTCTAAAGTTCCTAAGCTACCAAACCTGTCATGATAAGAACTAAATTAATACAGAACTATGCTATTCCTATTCAGGCTTAGTTTTTTTTTTTTGCCTGGGAAAAAGTGAAGAGGTATTACAGGAGCTGATTTCAACTGACATGCTCTAGGAACAGAATTCTGACAGCCCTTAAGTTTTTAAAATATTTGATTTCAACAAGGCATTTGAATCCTTTAAGTAGCATGTTTAGACAGCCTGCTTCTAAAATTACTTACCAGCTTTATACGCTAAAGAGTTAGAAGCTGGCACAGACTTCTTGTAACAAAGGTATACACTGGAACCCCACTGGAAAACACAAGTTTCATCTTAGAACCAACAAAGATGACAATAGGCAGCAGACAAATGAAGTATAAGCATTTAAATATACTCCCACTTACAAAGAAAGCAGACATTTAAATAAAAAAGAGTTACAGAATAAAATGACTGCTTGGCTGCTGAGCACATGTACATAATGAAATTGAGAATTCACCTTTTTCACGTTTTTTAGAGATTACAGGATTTATATAAAACAATCACACCATCACACTACTCTGACTTATTCCAACAGAAGAAGAGAGACAAGTGAAGCAGTTTGCAGCTTCTCATTTTCTTAGTTATTTAAAAAAAGACTCTTAGGGGAATCTCATCAGCAGAAGTAAAATTTTAAACATCATCACTTGAAGCTTGTATTGTACTTCATAACCTGGTTATCCACATAGTGTTTTTGCAGTTTGTGTAAATACACCCCACCATGCAAAAAAACCAAAACTTATTTCAGCCTGAGTAAACTAAATGCAAGACACTAAATAAAAGCAAACTGATTGAAAAAGCACAGGAAGAAACTGTAAGTAGTTATTATCATTCTTATATGTCTTAGTAACATAGGCATTATTAATAACTAAGAAAAAAGCATTTGTGATTCATCCCAAGTGTCAGCAGCACCAAAGGAAGGATGGATAATTAAAAAACCAAAATCATATATACCCATTGCACTACTCCTAAATAGTACCTAGACACGCTTATGTAAACTGAAGTAGTGAGTAATCAGTATGAAGAAGTAATTCCTAACACCAAAGGAAATCAGAGCAACAAAACCTACAAAACTGAAGTCTCACATATGGTGTATAGAATGACAGAATTACGATGTAGTGACAAAACATAATTATAACCGTGCTAAGAGCTGAAAGAGCTATTCCTTTGAGTTTGTTTGTTGAGTTATTAAAAAAAAAAAAAAAAAAGAAAGAAAGAAAGAGATACTCAAGCTTTTAAATACTCACCATACCACAATTTAAATTCTTATCAACTTTGCAGAATGTATGAGGAGGGGTTTCTCCTTTGCTGGTAACAATAACACAGATATCTGTCACTGCCAATGAATTTTGAGGTCGTACTAAAGGAGCCCTTCGATATGTGATAAAGATCCGTTGAGAAGAAGCTGAACTGTTGTTAACATTAGCGCAACGACCATAAGGAGTAGCTTGAATCACCTCACAGCCTGAAATGATGCGTTCCTTCCCTTCATACAGAACTCTACAGACAGGAAGGAAACAAAATATTATGCACATTCACATATAGATGAGGTTACTTGCACAAATTCACAGAAATTTTCATCCTTAGCACCCTATGTCATCACTGCAACGGTCTAATGTGAACTTAACATACTGTCTTTTGTTATGCACTATTTGAGCAAAGAAACTGTTTGGAAATATTTAAATATTACAAGAAATCTCTGTGGGAACAAATCAGAGTTATGGAAAAATAAAAACAAGCCACACCAAAAAAAAGATTTAGTTCTAGAATTAGCAGGAATACTGCACTATCAATGAAAATTAAATACAAGGGAAGCTTTAAATTGCTTATACACATGATGCCTGATAATTTCTTAGAAATTATTTCCATCATTAAAATGTCTGGAAACTAATTTCAAGCTTGTTTTTTTAGAAGTCTGTTTCCTAGATGAATTTTTACAGAAAACCATCCCAAATCCAGCTATGATTTACATTCATAGTTTGAATACCATTCCTTAAGAGAAAGATAGGGGAGAGAAGGACAAAATAATACTCAATTCCACAGAAAAGGAACAAATAATAACTACAGCTGACTGTACTCCTGGAAAACAGAATACATCTTATATGGCTGTACAGCAACATTCACACAGTACCTGGATTTTTCAGTCAGATCACTAGTTTAGATCACCATATTTCTAGCAAAATAAGAAAGATCCTTCACAGCAGGTAAATGAGCTAAAACTTTACACTCCAATCTTTCCCAAACATAAAGCTATTAAGAATTGACCACAAGCAGAAATATGGAAGTCAAATCACACTTGGCTTCCTGCACAAATGCTATGATAAGGCAAGCTTTATCTCTCATTCCACACCCAAATAAGCAATGGTTCAATTTACTTGATTCTCTGCAGCATGTACCGAGTACTCGCCACTTTCAAATCCATTTTAATCTTTACAATACATGACAAGATTTAGGATAAAGGTAACACATTAAAACTTCATATTTTGTGACCTACAGCTTCCCACATGTAGTCCACCACAATTTTACTTTAAAATAAAAAATAACCCAGTAATATATCTTTTACTATCCCAATAATACACTTGGTTAAATGCTTGACAGACTACTATTAAGTATGTATTTGAAGACTTCAAAATGTCATGTGTATACGTTAAAAAAAAAAGTCTTTTTCCAGATCCAACAATTCTCTGAACTTTCAGAAAAATATATACCAATAAACTTCTCAAATTACTTCAATACTACTGTCCATCTTTAAACTGGAATATGCAAATATTACTGTTTAGTCTGATTCCACAGAACAAATGTGTATCTTGTCACCATATTGAGGATGTACGTGAACTACAGTCCTAGAATATTTTAATAAAGCAAAGAAATCACATGGGTTGGGAGTATATTGATGTGGCTACCAGGCTACTATATAAATTCATTCAGCTATTTCATGGAGGACAACATTCTTGCCTTCAATTATGGTTTCAGTTGTAAAGAGTCTGATCATCACACTTTTGCTACATTTAAAACAATGTGTAATCTCCGGTTCAAAACCAGACTAATACCAGTATTTCCAAGTTGCAACACTAGTTTTAATGTACTACCTACTGGTTCAAGATACACATAGAGAAAGTACATGCTATTCATGTTACTTGTACATGAAATAATCTTCTGGAAGAACACGTACTTTGCTCTTTTTAGTGGCTTACCTACTTCATAAAGTTAAAAAAAAAAACAAAAACCACCACCAAAACAAAACAAAAAACCAAACAGAAAAGCAACAACTACAATGGCAGCAGCTCTCAGGCCACCTTCATTGTGCATAAAGACTTCACATGAACTCTGCATCATATTAATCAGAAGAGAATATTAACAGAGCAGTATCCAGTGGAACTTATTCCAGAAACACGTGTCAGCTGACAGCTTTTCAGAAGGAAAACAACATTAATTAGACAATTCCAGCAGTTCAATTTAGTAAGTTTACAGGAATTCTCAGAAAGATACTTCAAGACTAAATAATTTCTCAGTTGTTCAAGTACTTATAAGACGTAAGGGGCTGACCAGTGTTCAAAACTGTAACAGAGGGGTCACCTTCCACCAAAAGCAACAAGAAAATGAAAGCAATTCTCACCCCTACATATACATCAGCAAAAGTATTACTAAAACCACACTATTTCCTGACCTCATGCATAGCATTGAATTTAAGAAAACAAGCAAACTGAAGAAAACCACCACTCACGGATCACTCAAATTAAACAATTATTTTAATGGTTCAGATAAAAGCATTCAGAAGTGATGTATGAAATGTTTAAGATGACATTCTGTAGATCTAAAGCGCTAGAGAATAAGTCTACTCCTGCTTGTTTCACCTCCCCAGTGCCTTCAATTAATTAGAACTGATCAGGATAAGACTTGTTTCCTGCTTCTAAGAGCTTAGACTTTGGCCTGGATCCTACGTACACTTTATTTGCTACATTATTCTATGACCTTCAATAAAGTTTCATTTCAAGTAAAATGTAACCTATAGTTTCCTCTAGATCTTGGGTTCTTTCTTTGTAAGAAAGGCAAAAAAAACCTGTTACTTTTTCATAATGCTGCTTCATATTGTACATGGAAGTCCTCTCATGACCAATTTTACTGATTTCAAGGTATACTTCAACACATCAGAAAACAGAGTTTAGAAAAGATAAATACTACCTTATTGCAGCAGTTGAGTTAAAAACCTTAAACCACAGAAAACTCTCCTTCTGGAAAACTGTTTCAAAATAGGCCAACTGTTGCAAATTGCATGGTGTGGCCCTGCTCTCCAGCTTGACTTCTCCTCTAGGTCCAACCACATTTATGCCTCTCACAGGCCTTACGCAAAATAACTCTTCGTAACAACCCTTCATATCTCACTTAAGAGAAGGCAGTATGCAAGTACTGAATAATACAGAAACTAGAAGTAAATATACTAGGCAGTAAGAGGGCCAGAGGAGAAGCATTGGGTGCAGCAGAGTGAAAAGATTGACTTATCTTTTATTTCTACTGCCACCATTTCTACTATTACTTGTCTAAATGTACAAGTTATTAGTTTCATTATTATTATCCTAAGCTGTTCCAAACATCCAGCTACAGTTGTGAGATTGGCAGGATTTAAGGAACAAATGAGAATGCTGGCTCTTAAGAATATCTCCCAGTTTCTATTATGCTTCTTGAAATTTGAATTTACTTTCATTTTTGAAATACATCTCTAGTAAAGCAAAACATTTGTTCAATCAATACTCCTGCAGATATTTTCAGAAACCAGGTATGTAGAACGAGATGGGTGCTTGGCACAGAACCAAACTAAAGCTTTCAACACTAGTTTAAAAAAAAAAATAATAAAATCAGTATTTATATACTTACACAATCTAAGTTACCTAACTTTTGCATTATTCAGTAATATACGAACCTCTACTTCAGACAGGAAGTCTGATATTCTTTCCTTGGCCCTTTCTACGGTGTGTGTTACAAATTGCAAAACTATTTACACTTAAAAAGCATTTTCCTGTCAGGTTTTCTCCCACTAAAGGAACAAGTGCTGGAGCTCTCCCATATTCCTAACTGAAGGGTAAAACAAAGAGAGATGAGATGCTGTTTCAGAGTCTCACTGTACCTAAACCGAAACAATCTCAAATCTCAGTTGTCTGTTTCTGGAATGTCAGCAAAAATATTGGCTAGGAAAGCAACAGAATGACTAGTAGCTGAATTATTTACAGACATATAAACTTAAACTAAATTTTACAGGAAAAGGACCTTAGAGAGCTCTTGCCCTAGGATCAAACTTCTATTCTTCCAACTAAAACCAGCCACAGCAAATGCAATATCAGAAGCACAACACATGGCCTAACTATACGCAAGTGAGCACCTGTAGCAGGAAGTCACTCCAACAGCTTACAGACACTTCAACTTAAGAAGCAGTGGAAGAATAGGAAGGAAAGAGAGCACAGAAATACAGACCACAAGGACAATGGCAGAGAATCAGTAGAACATACCCCCATCTTCTCCTTTCATTCAAACAGCATTTGTTTAATTACTTTCCCTAAAAATAGCCCTGAAAGAAATACACACACAAACATCTATCAAGAATCATCTAAATGCTCAAACTACAAGGTAACTCAACTTTATACATACATTAACAATCTTGACATAAGACTATGGATTTGACCCATTCAAGGGATACACTCTTCCTTTACCTACTAAGTCGACTCAGCATGTCAGCTGACTTAATAGACATTTAAGGCTCATAAATAAAATATTCGTTCACACTTGGTCCTGAATTAAAAGAGTAGAGAAAAGCACAAATTAGCCCTCAGACTGTACATACACCTTTTGTCCAAATTCCACTTTCATTTGAACGCACTGAAATTTAAAAAAAAAAAAAAAAAAAAGGCAGCTTGCTCTAGCCATCTCTTGCACATAGCTGCAAAACAGCAGGAACAGCAGGGGGAAAACATTCATATGCATCATTGCTCAAAGAGAAAGGCCTGCCACGATTTGTTAGGTGTGACATTCCAACCAGATCTGTGTAAAACAAAATATAGAATAAACACAACTTGGGAAATAGGACAGTTTTCCACCAAGTTTTTAAAAGCGTCTCTACTAGGGAAGCCTTTGGTCAGTCAACTACTGGCCTGTTTTGCTTTTCGGGTATTCTCTACTCAAACATCCAAGTTCCTAAAATTGTGGGAGACATGAAAATAAACATGTGCTAGCAGAGTCACTTCCACAGAGGCACATGCTGAAAACTGATGGTTTACGAAACCCTTTGAGGAATCACTCCCTCTAGAAATCCTTCCTTATGCTACCACTTACTGAAGTTTGACATATCATTCAAAGAATAACTTCGTACTACAATTCTACACAGTCAAATCCCATCGTGACAGTTACCTCATCTTGCAGTGTCAGTCACACACTGACTATTTTAAAAATCACGGTTTCACTGAAAATTATTAGAACACAGTTTAGATCATCGAGATGAACTGAAATTAGAATGTACCAGGTTAATTCCACAACATGAACTGTAATTCTTAGAGCAGACATCTTGCCATGTAACTCATTTCATTACTAAGATTTCTCTCTCAGCTTCTTCCTGACTGGACTCTACTTGTCAGTTCACACTCAAACTGTAAGCCAAAAGCAGGGCGTGTAGGCATTGTGCCTGATGTGCTTAAGCTTATAAATGAAATTAACTTAATTTATTATAGTTTACTTATACATACACAGTTTTTTACTTTACTCTTTACTATTTATTTAATAACTAAATAGGAAAAACACGCAATTTCTTATTTTGCCGTTATTGTAACAGTTCCCCCAACTCATGCTCCATTTTCTCTTTCTCATTACATCCCTAGTAATTCTACAATGTTCTTATTCAAACCAGAGAAGTGCTACACAGAACAATTCAGACAATACTGTAGTTCTGCATGATAACTAAATAGGAAAAACACGCAATTTCTTATTTTGCCATTACTGTAACAGTTCCCCCAACTCATGCTCCATTTGCTCTTTCTCATTACATCCCCAGTAACTCTACAATGTTCTTATCCAAACCAGAGAAGTGCTACACAGAACATTTAGACAATACTGTCGTCCTGCATGAGTTATTACAGAGTGAGCACTGCCTCAATATCTGAGTAGCACATTGAGTATTCACCACCTCAAGATCTTGTAATCTTGGTTCTGAATATTTCCATTAAATTCAGTATCCTGTAAGTAACAAAATTATTTCAGACCTTCCCTGCCACGCTTCCCCCTGCATTTATTAAGCATTGAACTTAAAGCACTGACTATATCTCAGGTTTCCAAATACAGCACTAAAAACTCCTTAGGAACTTATACCTCAGACACCAAAACCCATGTTTTTTTTAAATATAAGCATGATTAGTTACCAAAAGACTACATAGTATTTGCAGCCAACCACGTCAGAACTTGTAAGCAACCTCATAAATACTCCAATCTGACAGTAAGGCTGGCTACAAGATTCTAGGTAGGTGGATAATTTTGAGACCTTTGTTTCACTTTCCTACCATTTTTAAGTGATATCTTTTATCTTAAGCATTAAAGTGAATTCCACAAAGTGATCATTTTGGTTTTCTGAACTCATCACTTTCAGGTTAAGTAGGTTGTATTTTTGGATTTGCACTATTACATTCCTATAAATTAATTTTCTACTATTCTCTCCTCTTTCATAAAACTGCAGAGAACTTCATTTCTCATATTTGATTTGTTCCATCCATCTCTCTCTATATATAATATCTTTTAAAGTTAAAACATTATCATTCATTTTACAAAAATAAGTTAATTAGGTGACATATTATTTTCAACTTATTTCAGAAAGAAAATATACACAAATACACAGAATAAGCAACATAGATTCAAAGACAATATGTTTTTAAAAGTTTTCTCACATCTATTTTCATCATCACCTATGAAGAGTAAAATCTGATCATTACTGGAAGAGGAACTGAATTGTTAAAGAAATCTCACCCGATGTCAGTAAGAGGTGGTTTGTCTCGGCCTCTCCTGTAGCAAAGAAAAAGTTCTGGACTCTTCAGACTTCCATAGTTTAAGTTGGCTTGAAGGGCTGTAGGGGTGGCTTCCACACAGGTATATCCCTCTGGGACAGTCTCACCAGCAGATTTAATGATCACAGCAATGTCAGTAATTGGAGCCTTTGGACCAGCTGACTTCGTTTCATGTCGGCTTACTTCTTGGTCCAGGAGGGTTGCAGTATCTATATCAGTGAGCCCTGCCACTACAAAATAGTCAGCCACTCGTGGACCTTTGTCTTCGGTCATGGTTATGTCAGTACTTCCTATGGGAAAACAAAGAGAGAGAAATTAAACACTCTGCTTTCAAGCTAAACTCCTTCCGTCAACAAGTAGAGGATTAAAGAAATTTTGGCAAATAAAAAAAGTCCTATATAAAGATTTCATGAAAATTCTAGAGAAACTCCAAAACAAACTTTGATTTCTGCTGCTTAAAAAGATACCATTGTCTGTGACTGGATTTCCGTTCTAGCACAGTAACAGTCACGTTTCAGCACAAGGAATTTTAAGTGAGATAAAGAAGAACTCCAAGCTCCAAACACAGCAGCTACACGGAAAATTGCTTGGAATTTACTATTAGCTCTTTGCAGGCTACAAATGAATGCAGGTATCCCTAACTAGAAATGTCTATATTTTTCTGGCATTGGTTAGTGAGTCATTTGACTGCAGAATTGTGCTGCTTTTTTTTCTTGAGAACAGTTCCAACTATAGGCTCATTAGTTTATCTTCTGCACATTTCATCCATTTGGTTTCATAATCTAGACCTAACAGTGCAGTCTTCAGACATTCAGCTGGCAACTGTGACATCTGGAAGTCATTTACAAAAATCACACTTCCAAACCCACATTTCATCAGCTGATCAGGCAGTACACACCATTGCTCAGCTGCACATTCCAGATCTGGAAAGAGTTGTTCCCCCAGCACCAGCAATGTTCACTAAGCATAAGATCCTAAAGCAGTGAAATGCAAGTTTCTGTTAAGAGCAAAACTAGCTGATACACTCTGCTCAAAAATCACAACTAAAATTTTAAGTACTCGATTTCACGAAATATCTATCATTTTTTAAAGTAGAGTGAGGAATATTTAAACAGTAGTTGCCAAGCAATAAACCTGAATACAGTTACACTCCTTCAGGGAGCTACAGACCATCTTCTTTTAGATCTCCACATTTCCATCACCGGATTTCTGGGGATCCCATCTAAAAAGTTAACCCAGAATGGAAGTTTGGTTCCCATCTTTGGAAACAAGACTGCCACAGCTGCCAAGGTCCCAGCTACCAAGGAGTGGCTGTCCATGGGTATTACCAAATAATAGTACACCAAAATTGAAACGTTTCTTGTATTTAGAATGTCCTAGTCCAATAACTGCAGAAACATTGCCCTCTGCTAACAGAAAGGTGATTTGGTGGAGACAGCATAATCCTGTACCCTGCAACCTGGTTTTTCCTCCTGTTCTTATCCTGCTCTTTATTATGAAAATTATACTGAAAAGGTATTTTTCGTCTTCACACTTTATCAGACTTCTAAAACTTGTTATCAAGTTACTCAGCTGAAGGAAAAATCAGTTATTCATCCTGCATGCTTACTAAGAAATCTTAGCATCAGATATTGCAACTTAGGCATCAAAGACTACATTGCAGGGTACAGTAGTATGAGATGAAAGCAGGGAGGGGAAGGCAAACACCTTCCTGCAAATCTGTAGTACATCTATACTCCTACTAACTCAATTTTTTATTTTCTAACACTGAAATGACAACTTTTCAAATCTGCTCAAACCTGAAAGAAGACTACCTACACCCTTTAAAGACCGATACATTTTTTCCATAATGCTTTTCACAACATTACTTCAGTGTTTTCTAAATGCTTTAGCTAACAGATTTTGTAGGGCAATCCATGAATAGAGATCCTGGGAAAAGACACAGAAGTATTTGGCTCCCCTGAAAAGGGGAAAACCATGGGACAGCTACTTACACAACTGAGTTTTCCGGCCTAAAATATACAGATGCCATATCAACAGGAACACAAAAAGGTTTATTCAGTTTGTCAGGTGTTCAGCGTCTCAGTCTCCTGAAGAACAGGAAAACTACCCCAAAGCCATAGCTAGTTGGGAAGCTTCAGAATCACTTGCAGCTACAGAACTTGCAGCAGTTTACCCTTTTTACTGCCATAAACAACATTACAGGTAACAAGTCAGCATAAAATGCAGTGGCAATGGCTCCAACTTAATTGCATATAAATTGGACCATATAAAAGGTCCCTCCTCAAACTGCCACTGCTCATTCCCACCTTTGCTTTCCTCCAGAACTATAGTTTGTGCAAGCACGTAACGAACTGGAATAAAAAATTGCTCTGGCTGAATGCTAACCTGGCAGGGGCTGTTCAGTGCTCAACCAGAGCAGCTCTCCGCTGATTCACTGTGTCAGCACAAAGGCAGCAGCACTGACTTGCACGGGAGAAATCATAAAACTATGAAGTCTAAGATGTTTTAGTTTGGACTTGTTCGCAGAATTAGATGCTTGGGCTTGTTCACAGAATTATAAAAATAAATAAATAAGTAAACAAACAAACAAACCTCCCCTTAAAAGAAAGGGAAGATCTGAGCCAGAATATCTTGTAATCTGAAAAGTACAGTTTGCACTTGACATATGTGAAACCAAATTACTGGAACAAGCTGCTAAAAATAGCAAAATGGTTGGCATCATATAAACGGGTTTTTTACAAACTAAAACCTTTGTTAAATGATCCAGCCTTTTATTACCTGATACAGGTTCACACAGATCTGTATCATGTTCTCTCAATGCAACATTAAAACTGTCGCCCACATTTACTTTTAGCATACAGAGCAGGAAATAAAACAGTAACGATAAAAACATACAATGTCCAAAACCTCACAACAGTTTGTATTTTTAATCACAGCTGTAGTTCCTGGAATTGCACTGATGTTATTGCTGAGTGTTTTTTAAAGTGAAAATTTAGTTTTCCTGGGTAAATGGAGAGAAAAAAAAAATAAAAGGACCCGAAAAATGAGATATTAAGATTTGGAAGGTTGGAATGCAAATGAAGAAAATCCATTGCCAAATTTTTACTAGTGGGGATCAACAAAACTGTAGCAATTGGTTGCTAAGCAGCATAAGCATATAAAATCCATGATTTAGCCATGGATATGTTTTAGTTCACAGAAACTCTGTGTAATATGTGGCAGACAAAAGTCAGAGTCACCAGACAATTCAGCTGAGAAACTTGGCATGTAAGCCTTATATGTCAGCACATTTAGCAAGTTTTTCAAAACATTCAGAGTCTCTCAAAACAGTTGCCTTCCCTTTCCACATGGATAAGAAAAGTAAGGTTTCAAATAAGCACTACAACTCAGGTCTTCAAGAATTCATTCTCCAATTTCAGAAAGATTTAAAGCAACAGGAGCTCTCCAAAGAGACCTTACAGTAATAGCTCTTAATTTAAGCCACGGTTATCTTCTTTAATGCAACAGCTTTATAAACACAAAGAGACATTAAACTATAAATTAGCTGACAGCCACCAAACTAAGGAGAAACAGCAGAATTCAGTTGGTCCAATGATACTTTGCCTTCTGAACTGCAAGAAAAAAATAAACGTAAGATTTCTGGGTGAACAAGATGAATCCACTGCCATTTCCCATTTTTTTTTGTGACACCTTGCACAAGAATAAGTATGCATACTGCTCCTCTTAACAGACAGCAGAACAAAATTCTTCTAAGAGACCTTCTATTGTATGTTTTATCAGGACAACTTTTCCTCACTATAATTTCAAGAGATACTGTCCTTTGTTAGTTTTCTACAAGTAGGTTTCTGTACATTACAAGACTAATAGGAAAACTCAACATTTAGAAAATACCAGGATCCATTAACCTTGTCAAATGTTTAGGCCATCTCCTTCATTTTTGAAAAAGGCTCTTGGAAATGACGCTAGGAGGGTGATGTGGCAGGCAGCCATGCATAGTCTTAAAAGTTTTTAAGTATTTCAGAAAGCATTTTAAACACACTTTCAACATCAGCATAACTAATACACCAAATAATGTCATGCAGAGCAGATATAGCATCAACTCAGAAACCACAAGCAATGTAGCCATATAAGTCTAACACACTACTCCAAAAACAGTTTCTTTCAAGTTCCAGAAAGAAGTGGCGCAAATACTAGTATCTCAAAGCACGCAAAGAATTAAATACATTTATGTCAAGAGTGTGTGTGGATATCAAAGGTTTTTTCAATTCACTTGCAACTGAAGTGCTGATCTTACATCTCAAAAAAAAAAATCAGCATAAGGCTCAGGATACCAAGTAGTATAACCTTAGCCAGCAAAATCAAGTTGGTCTCTTTATTTTCTCATCTCTGAGCACTCTACCACTTGCAAAGAAAACTCACTACATACAATACATAAATTGAATGTAAAAAGTTCTTCTCAAGTTTATTTTTCACATAGTGAAAGTCTATGAAATAGAATTGAACTTTGTTTATTAAAATCTTACTAGCTTAAAAATTCTGCTCTAAGTAAGTTTCCACTAGAAAGAAATAAAATATCAGTAACAGCTCAACATCAGAGAGATGGCAGCCAGTTTTACAGACAAAACACACTCTTCCTGCAACTGAAGAAACATATGCTGTTTCAGTGAAGTAACTGTATTATCTTAAGCTATGGTCCCTCAAAAAAGCAGGTGGCTTTTTAATGATAGTTTATAAGAAAGACCAACTCTTTCTTGTAACCAGTGATCTTTTCCTTCACTACCCACATGAAGACTCACAACTGAAATATTCTTGACCTTAAATCACAAATAAAGGCACAAAGAGCTTTTTCAGCCTATTTCCAATATCATCAAAGTCCAGAAATCTATTTAACTGAAAATACTGGTGAACTGATGGTCAAAGAACTGAAATTATAAAGATACTTCTGCAAGTGATTAATGGTTAACACATGACTTTGCAATTTATTAAACTCACTTGCATCTTCTTTCCGGTACTGACAGTGCTCAAAAACTGAGCAGAGTGGAAACTACTACTTAGAAAGCACTTGCTGCATGAAAGCCTACAGGATGCATACCCATGTGGCTGAGTAACTTAGACAAGATGGGATACTTTCCTCATAACTGAAAATATTTTTGTAACCAGACTGCATAGGAATTCCAGACTGAAGAATGACTGAAGAGTAACTTCAGCACTTTTGGGGCACTGTGACTGAAACATCTATTTTGTAAACAGCCTGCACAGTTAAGATTTTTAAGCAAGGTAGATTTTAAACACAACTCAGAACTTCTACACAAATGCTTGGTTTTGCAAGTGAATTATATTTGGCTATTGGCAGTAAAGAAGTTAAAAGAAAAATGTATATGCATTCTGCTCTGAGATTTATTCCTAAAATAAACTGGCCTACAGATTAGGGAAGACACTGGATTTGCTAAACTGATTTAAAAGACAAAGACTCTACTAGATGGATACAAGACAGTATGTCAGGAGGTCATTTGCAACACTTGGAAAATTCACTGGCTACAATCCAAGTAAGAGAGAAGCCTTACTGTGGGCTAGGCAAAGCTTCACAGACAGGCCAAGGACTACCACAGGCACCTCACTCCCCAGTACAGAACTTAATAAGCTGTGTGACCAAATCTTTACACATCCAACTTCTCTATTATTTCCAGTGAACTAATCACATGATAGAGAATAGTTTGTTTACCTTTCTTAAAATTCAGAAAGAAACTTTCTGTGATGTGGTAGAGAAGGCAGAGATCTGATTCTTTATTCACACAGACCATTCTTTTATCTTGTGCTGAGATTAAATAACATTATTGGTGAAGGGATGGGAAGAACAATTTGTTTCCCCTTTGTATAAAAGAATCTTCACTGATGCTTCTTAAATCTTAATTTTATACCACACCTGCCAGTGGAAAATTTATTTTAATGAGTGGCTTTGGAAATGTCCCTGATTCACATTAAAAGCATTACATAATATGCATACACGTTAGATAGTTAACATAAGTAACGAGCAAGATAGCATACTTCTTGAGATAAAGCAGTATCAGCTATTCACTTAAAACCAAAAATGGAAAGAGATTAAAACAAGATTCGTAAATGTCTTTAATGAAATGTTTGAAGAAACTAAATCACTGTCATGCACAACAAAGAGGTACAGCTAGGTTGCATTAAGCCTCCAGCTTGCCCCTTTTCCTTCTGCATATATTTCAAATACCAGAATCAGAAGAGTTTGGGTTGGAAGGGACCTTTAAAGACCCCTCTGCCCTGGGCAGGGACAAGTTCCACTAGACCAGGTCACTCGAAACCCCATCTAACCTGGCCTTGAACACGTCCAGGGACAAGACATCCACAACTTCTCTGGGCAACCTGTTCCAGTGTCTCACCAACCTCATGGTAATAAACATCTTCCTTATGTCCAATCAAAACCTACTCTCTTTCAAACTGTTGCCCCTTATCTTACCACTACAGGCCTTGGTAAAAAAATCTTTATGTATTATTTCGCAACAGCTGTAAACATAAAGGCATGAAAAAGTTGGTGTGAAGAAACG
Source organism: Tetrax tetrax (assembly GCA_009806455.1). Classification (NCBI taxonomy): domain Eukaryota; kingdom Metazoa; phylum Chordata; class Aves; order Otidiformes; family Otididae; genus Tetrax; species Tetrax tetrax. Next base: position 304,305 of record WHYT01016833.1, on the reverse strand, counting down.
GGCGACATTGATTTAAAGACAATTTATTGCAGAAACCGTTGATCTTAAATCAGAACTGTAACATTTATAGTCACTTGGGACAGGAAAAGGTCTGAACTTAGGACTGAAGGCCTGAACTTAGCAAGTTTGACCAGTAGGAAGGATTTTGACACTTCAGAGTTTTGTCCATAGGACTGTTTATAAAAATAAAATCTAAATACAAATCCTGAAGGACTGAAACTACTATTGGATATAATGGTTAGTTCTAATACGATTAATACTATTTTAAAAAACTTCACATCAGTGGAAACGCATCAAGAATAGTGCTATGGCTTTTTTTTTCCTTTTTACCTATTTCCTAGTTGTATTCCATAGCAACAGAAGAACACAGTGAAGGCAGTTCTTAAGGTTAACTGCATTGAACAAATTAGAATGATAACTTTTGTTCTAATTGCCTCAAAATTTGTCTTTATTTAACTGGATTTCAAGACATGGAAGATAATACTTGAAGTCACTTTGAAAAGCAATGAGCAATGCAATCATGGACTATACTTTAGATTTTTTTTTTTTAAATACAAAATATAGATATGATTCTAGCACACATATATACCCACATAGGCTTAAATGTAAGTCACCGATATTACCATTTAACAGCCAGAACATACTGGAGTATACACACAGGGCTCCGAAAGAGCTCACATTCCACTTGCTTGTCCATTCCAGCGTATCTTCACTATTATTGCTCTTATCAGTATACTTGTCCGTACCATAGTCACTTTTAAGCAAGCTCATTTGTACTCAGATAAGTGTGTAACTCCAGCTTACGTATTTCAGTTTGGTACATGTGGGACAGCAGAAAATAGACCTTGCTTATGCATCACAGATGATTTAAACTTGCTACAGAATGGAACATTATAAACTAGACCTAAACCATTCAACCACCTTAAACGATGGTTAAGATGAACCAAGGAGGTTATAAAGCACTTTAGATGTCATTAGCAACACATAGGGAAATTAAATGGACATGTCTATTTATGAATTCTACAAAGCACATTTTACCATTCATAAGAAGATACCATTAATATATATACATACATATAAATATATACACACCACAACAGAAGACAAGGTAAGACAACATTATTTCAAGCACATCTTTAGAACTAAACAGGATTAAACCAGAAAAACATGTAGTCCACAGATTACTAGCCACAGACAGTCAGTAACAAGAGAATAAAGAATTCCTAGACAACATTTCAAGATTTTATTTTTTTGAATGCATATTATGTTACTATAAATTGCGAAATGAAACAACAGTTACAGTCATTTGACTAAATCACATGAACATTAGAAAAAACAGAGTTGCAAAAATAACTTCACAGACATGCAATGCCCACTTTCTACCTGTCTTAACACAACCAGCTGTGGAACAAGAATGGTTGGATGTCACCCGCAACTGGGTCTGAACATGCACATATGCAAATAGAGGCCCATTCCTTCATAGCACTTTTCAAGTAAACATTTGAGAACGTAATAGTTGCATAATTAATATAGGTTACAAGCTAAAGGCTGATTATCTCATAGAGGTCTGTAACATTGTGAAAACTAAACTTAAGAACAAGGCGAAAGATAAAAGGCTTGCTATTTACATTTAATGAAGTATTCCCATAGGATGGCCTTTAGCAGTTAATTAAACTTCATCAAGGTAACAAGTTGAATCAAGGTCTGGTACTGCAAGTAATGTAAACTGGCATTTTGTGTGGGATAGCCAACTTGTTGCGAATTTGCACATGTACTAGCTGTTTGTGTACCAGACTTTTTTTTTCTGACAGCATCTGAACACAAAAATCAGGCATAAAATGAATGTCATCAGCTTGCTGGGAAAGTTTTCTGAAACCTTCCAAAAAGATCAGGGCACTACAGTAGGAAAGGAGCAGAAATATCACACCAAATCACCTTGTATAAGAAATTCCCGTGTAAGAAAAGGTACCAAGTCTAGAAAAAAATTGACGAAACAGTTGCTTTTCCCCCCCACCACTTGCACAAAAAATAGTTCTCAGAGCACCAGAGTTCTGCAAACTGTGAATGTTTGAGAACAAAATCACTTCTGCTTTAAGCTCCTGGAATGTCAAACACAGCTCTACAGTTAATGCTGACAAACAAACTATATGTTATAAATTAATTAAATAAAAAAATCTTGACATCAAATTAGCAGACATACTTCAAAGATCAAAGGCTAAAACACCACAGGTGGGAAATTAAAAAAATCTTTTTTGTACTTCTAACTACAACTTCCATAAAGACATCCACAATTCTTTAAAACTTGACTAAGACAGATTTTGGTATCTGTCAGGATTTGCTACTGGCATTTTCGTGACAGCCACTAACAAATACACCATTCATATAATGGGAAATAGGTGTCTATATTCTTCTAGCGTAGTTTTCCTTTTCAGTATCAAACTATGGGCTTTGAAATGATGCAATAATATGCCTCCTATGAAGGAGTGGTGAGGAAATAAACTGACTTCTGCAAATCCAGTATCATAAGTGATAATTACATAGCAATAATTCACTGGTTTTGTAAGGCATTGCACGATTTGCCACTTAAGCATCAATTTTCTAACTGAGAAGTCTTACAGCTTTTCAGATCTGTTTTAGAAACAAATGGAGAACATTTAAAGTAATTTTGCCCTTCAGCAAAATATATTACTGTTCTCCATTATTTTGAATTTTATTTTGATTTTCTATGTTTTCCTGTCCTGTATGCAATTCCTTGGATTGCTGGACCAAAAATTATAAAAGGAAGGGAGGAAACTAGTCACAAGTTTTCAGCTTTATTTTTAATAAACTGGAATTATTCAGAAAAGACATAAAAGTAAACTACTGACAATTCAAGATTCTGTCTTAGGAAGCAGAACTGTGGTTTTAGTCTGATTTTTTTTCTGATTGTCAGCAAAACCAGTTACATTGCTACAAAACAGTGGGGCAATGGTGTTATGATATAAATGCTTGTATCAAACACAACAAAGCTCTCAGAAGAAAAGTTTTGCAATAGCAAATTGAACAGCTACTTATGAATTATAAACGACTTAAAATATCACTAGGTTAATGCACTCTGTGATACAGGATGCTCAGGAGTATGAAAATGCCCCTAAGAAAAATCCTAAGTGGAGAAAAAAAAAAATAAAAAAAGAGGGGGTAGGGGGGACAACGACAACAAACCCACAAAAACTCTGACTCCAGACTATCCATATCCCTCTCTACCATATTTCAACAGTTCAAGTTTTCCTACTATACAGTAATTTCAAGTTGTCCAATAGTATAAAAACTGGAGTGGTTACAGACACGCGAGACCAAAAACCCAGTTTTGAAGTGCCCTACAGATTCTAGCGGAAGCAGCTGGAATCAATGACAGCAAGTTTGGTACCAGTAAATTAAGTTCTATTGCCAAGGACAGAAAACAGAAATGGAAAAGATGTGAGAAGGGAAGAATGATAATCAGCAAGCAGTCCAGCTACACTTATTTAATAAACCAGTTTATTCTTGTTTCATCACTGTTGTACCCAAACTGTTCTTTCATATAACAGAAGATGGCAACTATTGCAGAGGCTGCAAAGAAAATAGTTCAAGAGAGAAAATTAAATAATAATAATAATAATAGTTCTCAGAGCAAGGGAAGTACTTTATAAAATGTACTTACTGCCCCAGTTGCAAGCTTTAAAGGTTAGCCATGCTCAGTATTATGTAATGAGTGAAACATCTGCAGCCCTGGAAACATTCTTTGTTAGAGAACTCTTTCTGTAATTGGAAACTCCGTTGGAACAAAGCCAAATATAGTAGCCTGAAACAAAAATAAAACAGCGAAGAAAAAGTCAAGAGACAATAGTCCAGTGCTTAAATGCTTTCTGGGTGTCCAAATCTCCTAGGTTGCTTTTCATAGGGGGTTTTTGTGCCTTTTTTTGGTTGGGGTGAGGCCTGACTATGTTTTGGTTTTGACAGGTCAAAGGAAAGAAGGTGTTCTGTATCGAATCCATCTGAGAGGTTACTTGAAGTAAGCTGTAAAGAGTTTGAGATATTCTCTTTCTTGTTGCTGTCTCTGCTAAGCATTGAAACAGCTAAGTATTAGCACTGAAATTATTTTGCCAGGATCTCCAGTGACAGGTATTTGCCAGATCATGGAATCATGCTTTGATTTCATTTTTGTCAGCTGCCTACAACACAATCAGCCATACGCCACTCGATATCGTCTCCTAAGGGCCCCACAAAACCAGAGTGGAAAACCCATTCACTGGTTTTGAGGAACATTATTGTCCTCACTTTTATCTGTTGGGAAAAAAACGCTGCAGGAATATACCATTCTTCTCTGTAGGTCTCTCCATGGACAGCTTTATAACATCAAACACCGACTGCTTCATCGACACTTTCAGAGCCTCACAGCCTATCCCCACCCCCATCCCCTTCCTGGCTATCAAAGAGGACAACTCCCATTTCTGGTTGTCCTATGACACCAGCCTCAAACCACTCAGTTTCATGTCAGCATTTTCATTCTTTCTTGGCTGCTTTTAAAGCTTGGCAGGAGCTTATTAACACTTCAGAAGTCTATCTTTTAATCCTCTTGCCAACTCCTCATTAAGAAACTCTCTTTTGCCAAGATGGCTTTAAAAAGTCCAAACCACATGCTTGACAGCAGTCAGAATATTCATGTGCTTGGTCTCATGCTGCAGCAGTGAGAATTTCACAGGAGAAACTGTCCTCTTGGTCTTTATGCTGCACTAGGTACACCACAATCTTGATCTGCAGCGCATTTTTGCAGCGAGGCTTTGCATTAGCACACCTGCAGCAAAGCCAGAAAGAGTGTAGGCCAGGCCTCCAAGTAACTCCTTCACATCACTCACTTTCGCAGGTCTCCTCACAATGAGGTTACTACAAACGTGTATCATGCATAAAAAAAAAAACAAAACTTAGTCAAGAGTATGTATGCCCTCAGTTTTCGTATGTGTGTTTTCTGTATTGTCAAATGCTTTAGCAAAACTTTCTAAAGACAAGCTCTTTGCTTCATACCTAAGCTATTCTTCCCATTCCTAGATAAAGGCTAATAAAGAAATGGATTATAGCAATCTAAGAAAGTGCAGTCACTGTCAACAATTGCCTCCCATGTCTCTCCTAATTTGTTTTAAAGACTATTCACAAGAGGACCCATGCAACCACACTCCAGTCCAGTCACAACTCCAAAAGCCAGAACAAAATAGACCAAAGCCACCTAAAGGATAGTAAAGCTATCTTAATACTACAAGTATGGGAATGGAAAAGCATTCACAAATTAAAGTCATCACATGGACTGTGTATGTGCAAAAGCATACACATAAAGTGATCCAAACTCTACATTATGACAGCTCTTGCTCCAGAATAAACATTAAAATATTGCTTAAGTTCCACTAAGTTAATTTTTATCCAGGCAAAAACATGTTGTCATTTTCTGGAAAATCTGACTTGTATTTCGTTTCTTTTCTGTTAAAATTTTCAGTCACTTCTGAAATAAATAGACCATCTGATTTTTACACAGAAACTCATCACAAACCCAAGAAATCTTTCTCCCCTCTGAATTCTGCAATATGTGTAAAGAAAGGTATGTTTCCACCCCTCAGAAGCCCCTGTTTATCAATCTTTGCCTCCTGCTGTGCTCACTTATATTTCTGAATATATATATTCAGGAGAACTGAGTATCTGAATCCATTAAAGCCCATATTTCAATCTCCTGGATGTATTTCAAATGTAAGATCATTAGAATATTAAAATGATGTTGTGTATTATATGAACTGAAGAAAATAATCACGAAAGATAACACATTAGAAAGGTAATATTTACATAGACAAATGTATCAATAAATATTTTCCTCAGACATCAAAAAGAGCTGTCAAAGGATCACAAGCCTGAAATTCTCTGTCATGATGCCTTATCACTCACCAGAGAAGTAAGTGAGAAGTTTGACAAGACACATATTTTGATCCTTCTCTTAATATTATCATGTAACACTCAAAATATCTATACTGTATTACGCAACACACTGGTGGAGTTCCGAGACAAAATACTTACAGGAAACTTTATTTTCTGGGATGAACTATACAGATTTTACACAGTAAAAAAAGTGCTTAAGTCAGATCATTGCTAATAGCATACCTGCTTAGTCACAATACAGAGAGAAGTGAAGAAAACGCTAGCTTTTTTAAAATTTCAGCCAACATTAACCAGCAGCTTCCAACACACTTGCCTAAAAATCTGGAGAAACATCCCTTCGGAGAGCCTAAAACTTACCTATGGTAGGATTCTGAAAGCAAACTTAAGTATTAAGTCATATTCTCTCTTGTGCAAAAAGAAAGCAATGCAAAAAGCAATGTTGATTTCCTGACTTATAGTTATGCTCATCATCATATTATTATTACTTTATTATTTGCAATATCAATTTCTGTAATAATTTAACACATGCACTTCTCTTCCTATTTAAAATACTCTTAAAGCATGTTTTAATGTATTTTTTGATACATAATGTTTTGATCATAACATCTTTATCGATTTAGTAATAATACATTATGCCATCACCTGGACTGTGTACGTGTGAAAGCATATATGTAAATACAGAATACATTAGAAATGAAAAGTCTGGTTTCCTAAAGCAGGCTATGACTATTGTGGACATAATTCACAATCGGTAACACTCCCATTTCCAAATTAACCATCGAGGAATGGATTAATTCAATTTACTTAGAAGACTGATCTCAGCTTTTTTTTTTCAAATTGTTTGGAAGTTCAGACAAACATCCTTTCCCAAGATTTCTTCCCACACAACTTACACAACAGCACAGTCCAGTCACTCTACCCAATGCTCAGTTGCTCTGGCATTCACAAAACATTTGAGACCCCTACATTCACTTCTCTGCACAGCGTGGAGTGGAATTCACAATTTTTCCCTTTACAAAAAAAACGAAAAAAGAAAAAAACCAAAAAAAAACCCAAACGTATGCCAGTCCTCACAATCTTCACCCTCATTCTCCTCCACTGACACTCTCCTGTTTCACACTTAAACGTATTACTGGCTCTGGTAGGAGGCAAGTGGGAAGAAAGTTATGTAGTCAAACAATTTACCTGAGAGGTGGGCTACCAGCATTTCAGTCCCTCCTCAAAAGAAAGGGTATCACACAGCCCTCTCTAACAAAGTTTCAATGCTTTACGTTCCCAC
>WHYT01016833.1:260045-297072 GCA_009806455.1 Tetrax tetrax | reverse complement strand
AATACTCCACGCAGACAAAAAGAGTAGGGATACAAATAGAGTGATATTTAAGATAATTTTGCACTTACCAACCTGGTCAACCTAAATGCAGAGTATTTCAACCTAGATGCTTAATCCACCCAGCCTACCAGTTAAGGACGAGATTTTTACAAAGGTACAAGAGATAATTAGGCATTTGAGGCTCAAAGCAGTTTCCCTTCTCAGATTTGTGCATCATCTGACTATTAGTATAGCTAGGAAGAAAACTTAAAATTAGAGGAGTGACTTAGTAAATAAGTTTGTTTTTTTTTTTTTCCCCTGGCAGAATCAGCTAGATCAAAGAGTCTAAGAAGGAGAGGTTTTGAGATAAACGGTACATATACCATACATCTGAATATTATAGATAGAACAAGAAAAACTATAAATGCCTTTTTGCAGGACTTGTTTTGTTTTCTTTAAAATAAACTGAAATGTCACATTAGTCATTACATTCATGGTGAATGAGTCATCATAACCCAAAGGAACTTAAGGCTTTCACATGTAATTATGTTACAAGAAGATGCCTACAAAAAAGTTCAAAGCAGAAATGCAATGAAGTGTAGACATCAGCGTTTGGAATGACACTGCCTTTTCAAGAAAGCATGGGTCACATACTGCGCCTTTTTTCAAAGTTAAACCTTCTACTTGGTCTACCCAGTCCTGAACAGCATACTCCTTCAATTATGCACAATGTAGGTTTGGTTTATTCTTAAATCTGTGCTAGCAGAGCCAGGAGCACACAGAATTCTTCTCTTCAGAGAATTCTGGTATAAAGCCCTGTGGAAGTACAACACCCCCAGCAAAAACAATTTTTTTGTTCACAAAGTCTGTTCTGTTTATGACTTCTGATTTTCTTATACTGGTACAACTTCAAGTTTGTCTACATAGTTTATTAGTACTGGAAAACTTTAGTGATATGCTTATGCTTTATCCACGTAACAGAACATAAAAAGTCCTATACAAGGAGAATTACTACTTAAAGCCTAAGGTGTAACTAAAAGAAAAAAAAAAGAAAGGAAAAAAAGCTAAGTAAGGATGCATCCCCAAGGTTATGCAAGAATTAAAGGTCAGAAGGAATTCAAGTCTTTCACTGATTATTCTAACTGCAAGAATTCACTTTGAGTCAAGTAAATATCTTAAAGGAGACACGCAGATTTGCTTTTTCTGGTTTCATCACAATTTTGAGAAAACAGTAACATGTTTATGCAGTTAGGAAGTTTTCTCTTTTACGTCCTGCTTATTCTTTAATATTCAGAACTGACAACAAACGTGGATGTGACCAATAAGAGGCATACTGCTCCAATTCGTTAATAAACCACTTCTATACATCACAGTGGTTCATGACTTAGAAAGCTTACAAGAAAATTACTTGTACTCTTTCCCCTCCTGCCAAATCCAGATTTTATTTGTAGATGTTTGTGGGACTTATTCAGAAAATTAAACTTAACCTCATACAGTTAACATTCCTAGGTTCCTTCCACAGGTCGTGGAAGGGGAGCTTCAAACAACAATTGAGGGCACTTAAAGTCAGGCTTTCACTGAGAATTATGCCCTAAAAAGTAAGTGGTGGATAACACGGGAAGAAGGGAGCCAAGAAAGATCCATGTCCCCAGGCTAAAATTAACTTCTGTCAATATCTCTCTTCAGCCACATCTTTGGTGGTTTCAGAAGCTTAACAAGTACAAGACACATACGTTTTACATACATTAAACATTTCTCAGGTTATCCACATCCTTGAAAGTATTTATTTGGGCAAACACACAGCTTATTTTTTATTATTGATTTTAAGGAAACCTGCAAAAGATACTGTCTGTGCTTTAAAAAAAAAGAAAAAAACTTCACTGTGCTTAAGTTCATACTAACTTCAAACACGACAATCTGCTGCTGCTTACATGTAGATACCCAGCAGTTTATATCCTCATTAGGGTCATTCACTATGGAAAACGTTACTGGGAGACCTCAAGCAGTCAAGAAAACAAGGAAGGCATAGGTAGTAACCACTCCCTAGTCTAGGCGAGCTGCTACTGTTACTTCCACGGACGGCTGGCTGAGAACCGGCCACACCGGTTTTCATATTTTGCAATAGTCTCACTCAGTGATTAGAGTAACCGACTGAACAACCTGTTGCTGTGACTCAGCAGTTTACTTTATTTTTCCTTTCTACAACTTTCTCTCAGACCGAGATGGATATACTGTAGAAGTTTCAGGGCTTAACTACATAGCTATAGATGCCTTGATTTCTTGCTTTTCCTGAAACATCAAGTGCTTGAACTTATTTTTCTTCATACGCTGCTCCCAGATAGCTGCTCTTTACCAGTGGTTCTCTTTCTCCCAACTTCAGCCACACTTTTACCCCTTCTTAAAGCAGAAAGATATAGTTTACACATTATACAGATACGGCTGGAGGATATCTTACAAGAATTCTACCTTTGTCAGGTTTCTTACCTGGGTGAGAGTATCATTTCTTCCCCAGAGAATAACAAAGGCAGCTAGGGCCATGTTATGTGACACCAGGAATAGCAGCACTGGGCTGCCCAACAGAGGAACGAAAGGCAAAAAAAAAAATAAAAAAAAAAATAAAAAAAAGAAGTTTTGCATTCACCAGTCACACAATGCCTCAACATGAAAGACTTGTGAAGGGGATGAGGAGCACCAAAGAATGCATCAGTGGCTAGACTTCTGTTTAAGCATTATTGATGAAAGACTGTAATTAATTATAAAGGCAAAAGCTATCACCGAAATGCGCAGGTTGGGAGAGAAAGCAAAAATATGGGGTTCTTCACCCCTCTGGTGAAAAATGCCCAAGTTTTGTAGTAGAGCTGCAATCTGTTCACAACTGGAAAACACTTTCATTTCAAGAGGAAGAAAGCTTCTACTACTTTGGAGACTTTTAATTGTAAACTCAGCTTTTGCTGCCAGAACCGAACAACTTAATTTGCAAGTCAATCCCTGATTTACACTATTTTTAACATCTTTTAGACAGAAAAACACAGGCTCTTGGTTGATGCTTGAAAAGCACCGAGTCTCTTTAGAGAGGTTTCTGAGAGTAAAGGAAAGGAACTGAAGTGTCACAAAATACGAAGACGAAAGCAGAATAAGGCAAAACTGCCTCATTGCACTTAACTGAAAAAAGCAAATAATGAGTACGTTTTCACCATTCTCTGTAACAACAACCTTGAGTTTCCTGCTCTTCCAAAAGAAAAAAAAAAGTTAAAACAAAGAGTCAGATGCATAAACAGAGCGGATCATTGTAATATTTTCCATTCTTAAAACTGTTTTCAAGTTTCCCGTCTGCCAAAGCAAACAGTAAACATCAGGACCACACTTAGAACCTTGAAGAGCCTGCCATCAGAATCAAAGGACAAGAGTGAGGTATTAACCAAGACAAACCTCTCTGCCCTGTTCCAGCTTGGAACGGATAACACAGTGTAACTGTATTCCTGAAACTTTAGGATAAGTAAGTCTGCATGCACCCATTTTGCGACAGATGCAATCACAAGAATAACTGAACATGAAACAGTCACACTCCACCAGATCCTATGCTGTGGTCATGGAATCATAGAATAGTTTGGGTTGGAAGGAACCTTTAAAGGTCATCAAGTTCAACCCACCGCAAGGAGCAGGGACAGCTCCAACCAGATCAGGTTGTTCAGAGCCCCATCCAACCTGGCCTTGAATGTTTTCAGGGATGGGGCATCCACCACCTCTCTGGGCAACCTGTGCCACTGTTCCACCACACTCATTGTAAAAATTTTTTTCCTAATATCTAATCTGAATCTACCTCCCTCTATTTTAAAATCATTACCCCTCATCCTATTGCAAGAGGCCCTACTGAAGAGTTTTTTCCCCGTCTTTCCTGTAGGCCCCCTTTAGGTACTGGAAGGCCGCTGTAAGGTCTCCCCAGAGCCTCCTCTTCTCCAGGCTGAACAGCCCCAACTCTCTCAGCCTGTCCTCATAGGAGAGGTGCTCCAGCCCTCTGATCATCTTTGTGGCAGTCTGGTGAGGTTCCCGAGGACTCGAAGAGGGCTAACATAACTCCTCCTTCATGGCCCTCTTCTGGACTCACTCCAACTAGTCCATGTCTTCCTTGTGTTGGGGGTTCCAAAACTGGATGCAGCACTCCAGGCGGGGTGTCACCAGGGCAGAGTAGAAAGGCAGAATCACCTCCCTTGACCTGCTGGCCACACTTCTTTTGATGCAGCCCAGGATGCAGTTGGCTTTCTGGGCTGCAAGGTCACATTGTTGGCTCATGTTGAGATTCTCATCCAAGCATCCAAGCCCACCCAAGTCCTTCTCCTCAGGGCTGCTCTCAATCCATTCTCTCCCCAGCCTGTATTTGTGCCTGGAATTGCCCCGACCCAGGTGCAGGACCTTGCACTTGGCCTGGCTGAACTTCATAAGGTCTGCATGGGCCTACCTTTCCAGCCTGTCAAGGTCCCTCTGGATGGCATCCCTTCCCTCCAGCGTGTCAACCTCACCACACAGCTTGGTGTCATCATCAAACTTGCTGAGGGTGCACTCTATCCCACTTTCCATGTCACAGATAAGGAGGTTAAACAGCCCAACACCAGCCCCTGAGGAACACCACTCATCACCAGTCTCCACCTGGACACTGAGCCATTGACCACCACTCTCTGAGTGCAGCCATCCAGCCAGATCCTTATCAATTAAGTGGTCTGTCCGTCAAACCCATGTCTCTCCAGTTTAGAGAGAAGGTTGTGGGACAGTGCCAAATGCTTTGCACAAGTCCAGGTAGATGATGTCAGTTGCTTGTCCCTTGTCCACTGATGCTGTAACCCCATCATAGAAGACCACCAAATTAGTCAGGCACAATCTGCCCTTAGTGATGCCATGTGGGCTGTCGCCAACCACCTCCTTGCATTCCGTGTGCCTTAGAATGGTTTCCAGGAGAATCTACTCCATGACCTTGCCAGGCACAGAGGTGAGACTGACTGGCTTGTAGTTCGCTGGGTCTTCCCTTTTCCTCTTCCTAAAAATTGGGGTTATGTTACCCCTCTTCCAGTCATCGGGAACCTCACTAGACTGACACAACTTCTCAAATACGATGGCCAGCAGCTTGGCAACTTCATCTGCCAGTTCTCTCAGGACACAGGGATGCATCTCATCACGTCCCATGGACTCGCGCACTTTCAGGTTGCTTAAATGGTCCTGAACCTGCTCTTCTGCTACAGTGGGCAGTTCCTCATTCTCCTAGTCCCTGCTTTCACCTTCTGTGATTTAGGTGATGTGGCTAAAGCCTTTATCAGTAAGACTGAGACAAAAAAGTCATTAAGCACCACAGCCTTCTCCATGTCACAGATAACCACGTCACCTGCTTCCTTTTGGAGAGGGCCTGCATTCCCCCTGGACTTCCTTTTGTTCCCGATGTACCTACAGAAGCTTTTTTTGTTGCTCTTGAAGTCCCTAGCCAGATTCAATTCCATCAGGGTTTTAGCCTGTCTTACCTGATCCCTGTCCACTTGGACAAACTCTCTGTAATCCTCCCAGGCCACCTGTCCTTGCTTCTACCCTCTCTAGGCTTTCTTTTTTTTTTTTTATTTTTAATTTGGTCCAGGAGCTCCTTGTTCATCCACACAGGCTCCTGGCATTTTTGCCTGACTTGCTCTTCATTGGGATGCATCACCCCTGAGCTCAGAGGAGGTGCTCCTTGAATATCAACCAACTTTCCTGGGCTCCTCATCCCTCCAGGGCTGTATCCCATGGTCCCAAAACAGTCTTGAACTAACAACTCACTTCACTTGTAACAAACATCTGCACACAGGTCAGGGTTGTGAGCCTTTATCTCCACAAATTTGCAGAAAGCAAGCACTCTCATTATTATCATGAGTGTGGAGTATTTCCAACAACACTACTTGTTTATCTAATGGGAAAGAAGCAGTATCACATTTCTGCATAACTGAGGGCAACAATTTTGAGGGAAGGATAATTTCTGTAGCAAGGCTGAAGCTCAAAGGTAGATCAAAAAGTCCAAAGACTTCAGTTTACAGTCTGAGGCACTACAGGAGGAAAGCAGGTCTCATGCTGCACAGTGCAGCCAACCGATTCTCATTTTACAGATTTGAATAAGCAGTAATGGACAACTATCTGGCAAGTCACACAGAAAGCAATTTCATAACATTGACTATGATCCCCACAAACTATTTTAGAGGTCATCTGCACCAAGATCTTCAGTATCTTGAATATTATTAAGGAACGTGGCATGCTGAAGGTGGGTAATCTGTGCCTTGGAATGACTAGCAAGGACAGGGGAAAAAAAAGTTATACCAGATGGATTTCTACAGTGCAAGTTACCTTTAAACAGAAAGATGCCAGACTTAGAGGTTACAGATGCTTTCTGTTGTGATTTCAGTCAGAAGGCTAAGTCAGTCAGAAAAGGAGACACTGCTACATTAAGCCAGTAAGAAGACCACTAAACATGCATATTGCTCTATGCCAATGGCTGCCATTGGAATTTATCTGAGCTTAACAAATAAGACAACTGATTTTACATAACAGTCAAAAGACTACCTTACTGTCCTCTTGCAATTTTGGCAATGTACCTTTCCTACCTCATTCTACTGAGACTTTTTCCTGCTGTATTTTTAAAGAAACTCAGACACATGCTTCAAGACTAACACCGGAACTTATTTGTCCTTTACGCATACTGAGGTTGAATTCCAAATTCAGTTCTCCACTGGTCAAAGGCAGTTCTAAGAAGGAATCCCGTTAAAAAGATACCATTTCAAACACTATATTTCAATGATATGTAGCACCGCTACTCCAAATGAGAACGTTGAGTCAGAGGGATGTTATCCATACCACCATTTGGATATCCCAATTTTGCTTCAGTTAGATGGTTTCATTCAAAAAAAGTACAAGAGTTGATCAGAAGGAAATGCCACACATGATCTTCAAACAAGAAAACAAACAGGTAAGACATGGTTCAAGAAGATCTCATTACGTTTGTGCCACAGAGTCTAACCTTAATCTAAGAAGAAACAGCCAAATGTAACATTATACTTATCTGTAAGTATTTAAGAAAATGTCCACCTTAATTTATAAAGTTAATTTTTTAAAAAATGCCAATTTTTGAGATTTTAGCAGTAATAAGTGTGTTAGTAATCATTTTGACATAGAAGTCAGAAGTCACGTAGGCAAGCCAAAATTTAGATTTCTGGCCTCTACTGAACTCTTTCATCGCACCACTCAAGACAGAATGTATTAGTAGCCTTTCATATCCACCGAACAGTGAAAAGCAGCCTGTCAGTCAATTATTTAAAAAAAAAAAAAATCTTAAAAAAGACTTACAGTCATATTTATAATATAAACATTCTCAAGCTATCTAACAGTTTTGATTTTTTTTTAGTTTGTGTTCTTTGTGTCAAGCATTTGAAATATATATGCCAGTCTGGTTAGTCACTTCAGTTTGGTCATGACTGCTTTTCACAAAAAAAAAATACAAATAAAAATCCTTTCATTTTCCAAGCAGGTATGAAGTAATTTGCATTCCATCATTCTTTTTCCCCTAAGAATACAGAGAACGTTTACTGCCTCAATGTCTAACATGCTACCTTAAAAAGAGTGATGCAAAAACTTTTACGGACTTTGTGTTTAGTCTAGACAAGAACATAGCCAACAGAAGTAACTAAAAGCAAATAATTTTCTCTTTACTAACATGCCCATGTACAGGCTCAAATTTAGCTCAGTTAAAACATCATAATAAGCCAACAAAATACTACAAAAGTCACACTAACACAGCTTACCAAAAAAAAAAAGAAAGTAGATCAAACACCGTGTTTGTTTACAAGCTAAGCCCTTATGCAGATCTAAAAGTTTAGCCACAGGCATTAAGTTTGAAATCAGCGCAACAGTCCAGGTTTGCAACATGCTTGATCTCAACTGCAAAACAGAAAACTGCATGAAAAAGATTGGTATAGAACAGGCAATTAATTTAGATCAGTATCATTTTGTTCAGTTTCTGCATCCTTTCTGAGACAGCAGCATGAACAACATGTCAAGTTATGCTTAGACACTTCAGAAGATCATGTTTGGCATCGACAGCACAGTTAATCAGCTTACATCACACTTAAAGCTTCGGAAAGCTTCTGTAAATATTTTTTCTGCATTTGGCATATGAAGGCACTAGCATATCACTAGATCCTGTTGCTACACAGATTATCTGGTCGCATAGCAAAGACACAACAGATACCACGTCATGACAATGGAGGTTGACTAAAAGTTACAGCTCTGGCTGTTTTGTTTTTTGGTTTTTTTTTTAATCTGCAGAACTCAATTTTAAGTTTTATAACATCTTATTGATACAATCAGCTTCCAAAACATTGCATGACCATTAGTAATGGTGACTTTATCACTGGGGGGGAGAGGAGGGACGGGACGAACCCCGCTACTCAAACACCCTTCTCACAGCCGTGACACCGCCGTTCTCCATCTCCGTTTCGGCAGAGACGCGAGTCCAGAGCCCCCACAGTCCACAAGCACCAATGCTTCCCCGGCTGACACTGGGCACGTAGAGCCCTCCGTCCCCCGCAAGGGTTAAATCCGCTGACGTCGGAGCCCCGGGGAGGAGTCGGAGCATGGAAAGGGAGAGGGGGAAGGAAAAGAAAAAGGGGGGGAAAAAAAAAAAGAGGGAGTTGCCCGGGGACTCACCTGCAGCGCCCGCCACCTGCGCCGCCCCCCGCCCCGCCGCGGGCCGAGCACCGCCCACGGAGAAAGGCGGCGGCGGTGAGGGGCAGGGGATTTAACAGTCATCATGGCAGTCACTGCAACAAAACCCCGAGCAAGCACCTCCGGCCCCCAGTCCCGGCGCAGTGCGGGGTAAGGGCCGGTCCTCTGCGCTGAAGCTCTACCGGCGCAGAGCAGAGCAGGGAAGGAACGGACGGACGGACGTTCCCAGGGACCGACTCAGCGTCAGGGGAACATCCCGAACTTCCTTCCCTCTCCGGCGAGGAGGGAAGTTTCCTCCAGAGGGTGGAAGAGGAGAGGGAAGTTTCCTCCAGAGAGTGGAAGAGGAGAGAGAAGGGACCGGGGGGGGGCGGCAGAGGGGTCGTGTCCGTCCCCTCCCGCGGTGCCGGCCTCCTGCCGCTCCCGAGGAGGGGGCGCTGGAAGGCGGACGAGGCGCCGGGTCTAGAGCCCGTTCCCCGGCTGTCAGCCCCCCTCCCCGCCCCCCAACACTCTGCTTGCCTTCCGCGGCCGCTCACCTGCCGCCGGCTCGCCCGCCGACAGCCGCCCCCGGGGTGACCCTCGTCCGCCCCAAAGGTCGCGGCGCTGCCGGCCCGGAGCTTCTCCCCGCGCCCGCCGCCTCCTCAGGAGCCGCCGGATTCGCCAACGCCGCTCCCGTTCGGGAAGGAAGCGGCCACCATGTTACTTTCTGCACCGCAAACTCCTGCAGGCGGGTCCAGGGCCCGCCCCGAAAGGAGGCGGTGGCGGCGGCGGCCGGGTAGGGAAGAGCGGCAGCGCAGCGCGGCTGCAGTCCCCGCTGCCGCCACAGGAGGCGGGAGGAGCCCGGCGCTGGGACCCCCCCGCCGGGGCACCTGCGAGCCCACCCTGGGCCCGGGCGGAGGGGGTGCGTGAGGGAGGGGCGGCTGGGCCGGCCCCATCCTACTCCCCACGACGCCGGGGCAGGGTGAGGGTTAAGGGGGCTGCGGGGTGCCCCGGCCGGGGCTTCTGTGAGGTGGTGGTTTGTGCCAGGCAGGGGAAAAAAAAAAAAAAGTCAGAAAGGGACCTCGGCAGGTTTTTTCAGGCATCTGCCCAGCCGAGGCTGCTCGCTTCATAGGTGATTCTCCTGGCCCGAATAGTGCTCGGCGCATTGTCTGCAAGGTGGGAAGCGGTAGTGGCAGAGACAGGTTCAGGCCTGGACCTTGTTTTGTTGAAGGCGTGCGTTTTGTTGAAGGTCGAAGGGAGTGGCTGTGTCAGTTGAATGGCACTAAGTCTACAGTCTAATCCCTGGTGGGATTCGTCCCAGAGTACTGGAGGAGGTAGCAGAAGTTACAGCAGGACCCCTCTCAATCACCTACCAAAGGTCTGGGGAGGTCCCTCCTGACTCGCCAACAATATTCCAATTTACCAGAAGAGCATGAGGGAAGACCCAGGAAACTACAGACCTCTTAGTCTGACCTTAGTACCTGGAAAAATTATGGAGGACATCCTACTGGGTGCTGCTGAAAGGTATTTCAAGGACAATGCAGTCATCAAGCACAGTCAACATGGGTTCACAACGGGAAAGCCCTGTTTAACTATCTGATATCCTTCTACGATAAGGTCACCCTTCACTGGTGGGTGAAGGGAAGGTGGTGGATGTAGCTTGTCAGGATTGTGGTGAGGCTTTTGATACTGTCCCTCACAGCACCCTTCTGGACAAGTTGTCCAACTGTGAGATGAGCAGGTGCACAGCACGCTGAGTGA
This sequence comes from Tetrax tetrax, assembly GCA_009806455.1. Lineage (NCBI taxonomy): Eukaryota > Metazoa > Chordata > Aves > Otidiformes > Otididae > Tetrax > Tetrax tetrax. The sequence continues at coordinate 286,632 of WHYT01016833.1, read as the reverse complement.
AGAACTGGCTGCATGGCAGGGCTCAAAGGGTTGTAGTGAATGGGGCTACATCTGGCTGGTCACCAGTGGTGTTCCTCAGGGCTCAGTTCTAGGGCCAGTTCTCCACAACTTTTTTGTCAATGATCTGGAGGTGGGAGTTGGATGCATCATTAGTAAATTTGCTGATGATACCAACCTGCAAGGTGCTGTTGGCTCTCATGGGTGATAAGAGGACTTGCAGAGGGATCTAGGTAGATTGGAGCATTGGGCAAGCATTGGACTGAAATTTAACAAGTCTAAAGGCTGGATTCTGAACCAGGGATGGAGTAATGCCAGATGCAAGTATAGAGTGGGAGAGGAATGGCTGGAGAGCAGCCCTGCAGAAAGGGATCTGCGGGTGCTGGTTGACATTAGCTTAATATGAGTCAGCAGTGTGCTCTGGAAGCCAAGAGGACAACCTGCATCCTGGGGAGCATCAAGCACAGTATATATGTATAAGTAGCCAGTCAAAAGAAGTGATTATCCCGCTGTATTCAGCATTGATGCAGCCTGGCGTTGAGTACTGTTTCTGGCTCTGGGCCCCGCAATTTAAAGTGGATGTTAAGGTTTTAGAATGCATCCAGAGGACAGCAACAAATCTGGTGGAAGGGCCAGAAGGCATGTCCTGTGAGGAGAAGCCAAGGACTCTGGGTTTGTCTAGTTTGGAGAACAGGAGGCTGAGGGGCAACCTCAGTGCTCTCTACAGCTGCCTGAGGAGGGGAAGTGGAGAAGGAGGTGCCGATCTCTTCTCCCTGGGATCAAGTGATAGGATGCGTGGGAATGGCTCAAAGCTGCTCCAGCGGAGGTTTAGACTGGACATTAGGAACCATTTCTTTACCAAGAGGGTGATCAAGCACTGGAATAGACTTCCTAGAGAGGTGGCCAATGCCCCATGCCTGTCAATGTCTGATGCGATTGTCCAAAGAGAGTGCAATTGTCCAATATAGAGTGCACCCTCAGCAAGTTTGCCGATGACACCAAGCTATGTGGTGCCGTCGACATGCTGGAAGAGAGGGATGCCATCCAGAGGGACCTGGAAAGGCTGGAGAGGTGGGCCTGTGCCAACCTCATGAAGTTCAACCAGGCCAAGTGCAAGGTCCTGCATCTGGGTCATGGCAATCCCAGGCACAAATACAGACTGGGCGGAGAATGGATGGAGAGCAGCCCTGAGGAGAAAGACTTGGGAGTGCTGGTGGACGAGAAGCTCAACATGAGCCGGCAATGCGCCCTTGCGGCCCAGAAGGCCAAACACATCCTGGGCTGCATCAAGAGGAGCATGGCCAGCAGGTCGAGGGAGGTGATTCTCCCCCTCTACTCTGCCCTGGTGAGACCCTACCTGGAGTACTGCGTCCAGTTCTGGAGTCCCCAACATAAGAAGGACATGGACCAGTTGGAGAGGGTCCAGAGGAGGGCCACTAAGATGATCAGAGGGCTGGAGCACCTCTCCTATGAGGACAGGCTGAGAGAGTCGGGGCTGTTCAGCCTGGAGAAGAGGAGGCTCCGCGGAGACCTGATAGCGGTCTTCCAATACCTCAAGGGAGCCTACAGGAAAGATGGGGAGAGGCTGTTCAGTAGGGCCTGTTGTGATAGGACAAGGGGTAATGGCCAGGTTAGATGAGGCTCTGAGTAACCTGATCTAGTCAGGGATGTCCCTGCTTCTTGCAGGGGGGTTGGACTAGATGACCTTTGAAGGTCCCTTCCAACTCTAACCATTCTATGATTCTATGATTCTAAATGAGGCATTTGGACAATAGCCTCAAAAATAGGCTTTAACTTTTGGTCAGCCCTGGAGTGGTCAGGCAGTCAGACTAGTTGATCGTTGTAGATCCCTTCCAACTGAAATATGCTATGCTGTGGTATTCGAAATGAATGTTTGTGAAAACTGCTGAACTGAAGGAAACCGGAAAGTGGTCTTTTGAAATTGCAGCCTGTGGAAGCTGTTGCACCTTTGGAAATCTTTGCTACATTTCCCACTCAATACTTTCTTTTCTGGAACTTCAGTGAGCGTCCCTTCATGGGCTTGTGACATGGGTTGTGTCCACTCAGGTCTTGAAGACCTCAAGGAGGCTCAGGGATCTCACCTCCTCTCCAGGCAACCCACTCCAGTGCTTAATGATTCTCACAGGGATTTTGGCTTTGATTCCTTATCTCCATCTCAAACCTCTCCAGTTTCAGGAGATGCCACTGTCTGTCATACTCCTACCAAGCAGTGCTGGGAAAAACCTGTCCCTATCCCCTTGATGCCTTCCCCATAGGCACTGGGGTGTGCTGTGAGGTACCCCCGGCACCATCTCTGCCCCATGGTGCACCAGCCCCACAAACCCTCCTTGTCTCCCCTGAGCTCCTCTGATTTGTAGATCTCCCTCCTGTCCAGGACCCCAAATGGGATGCAGTGCCTGGTTGAAGCCTGATGGGTACTGAGCAGGGGGGATCACCTTAGTGCTTTCTGGCTAGGGGAGAAAGATAGGAGAAAACCCATGAGAGCAAGCCAACCACTGCCTTTTACATGCCATTGGAGGAAGCAGGGAAGCCCAGAGGGCTGGCCAGGAGTGCTGGAGTGTGGGGAGAGCCTGTGGGACTTTGTCCTGCAGCCTCCCAGGGAGGCACGAGGTGTTACCCAATGAACCCCCTTGCCATATGTGCCTGGAGACATCTATCACAGTCAGAGCAACCTGACGGGGCACTGGGAAGACACGGCCAAGGCCTTGGTGACTGGTGTGAAACACTGATGCTGAGCACAAGAGAAGAGATGAGCGGATGGAGTGGGAAGTGGCATTGCAGTAACCCCAGAGGCACATGCAGCAATGTCAGCGTGAGCACCATGGGCAGGGATGGCCTGTTGTGACATCCCCAAGTAATGGAGGGTGACATCCCTGAGTGATGGGTTCTGATGTCACCGAGGGATGAGCTGTGACATCTCCAAGCGATTGATTACGACTATGCATTCTTTGCTGCTTAGATCTGGACACTGAGTCTCACTCAGCTGGCTTGTGCTCGCACACCAGTTGAGTGAGTTTGCAAGGACTGGAGTGTTGAATGCAGCTTTTGGTGCTAGTATTGTGCTCAGGGAGCTTGGGGAGTTGTTTGTTGCAGCTCTCGGTGCCCAAGCCTAGAGCCACCAAAGAATTTTCACTGGCCCTGCTAGGTTCAGGGAGCTGGGGCACCCAGGAGGTGTGCTTCCAGCAGCAGAGGTGAGCTGTGTTGGGACACCTTGCCTTGGGGAGCTGGGACAGTTTCCTTCTTGAGGGACTTGGGTGTTTCTTCCACCCCTCCCCAGGCCAGCCAGTGACCATGGGCTCTCTTCCTTTTCTACGGTGACACCCATTGCTGCAGCACCAGTGAGAGGCAGCAGCTCGACATCCCCAGCTCCCTCCAGCACACCACAGAGAGAGCATGGCCATGGAGCTGGACAATTGCTGTCCAATATGCCTAGACAGCTGGGAGGAGGTCAGCTACGTGATGCCATACCTTCACCAGTTCTGCTACCCATGCATCTTGCGGTGGTCTGAGAGTAAGCCTGAGTGCCCTCTTTGCAAGAGGACGATCTTCTCCATCATGCATTTGATGCAGGCGGAGGACAACTTTGAAGAGCACGTTGTCACACCACTTGCAGCATCATCAGTTGTCAGCCACCAGGCAGGAGGAGCTCCTGGCGGTCCAGCTGCCCGCAGCCTCCATCACCTTGCAGCCGCACAACAACAGCCTGTGGGGCTGATGCCCATGGCTTCTGTGGATGGCCTCTAGCCCAAATCTGGGCATCCTTTTTCTGGGACCACCCAGCTTTCCTCCAGCCCCCTCTGACCCAGGTGCATCTTTGTGATCTGGTATTCGCAGGTAGCCATAGTGGAAGGCCTCATCATGTCCTTCCTGAGTCTCTTTGGGCTGGATGAAGATCTACTGGTCCAACTGCTGGAGACCTCCCTCCAAAACCGCACGGCAGCATTTGTGAACCAGCTTATTGACATTACCATGCAATGGTGCAGAAGGGAGGCCCGCCATCTGCTGAGCCTGGAAGACAGCCATGCTGCTGGGGAGCAGGAGGGCAGCCCAATGCTGCCCCTAGTCCCACTGCCTCCCAAGGAGGGTCTCCCAGTCCTGGCCCAGCCCCCTCTATCAGTCTTGAAGGAACCAATGTGGATGACCTTCTGAGAACCTCAGCAGGTGCCCTGGGAATCCCAGCAGCCCTTCCTCTGCCCCCATTCCTATCCCCAGGGAGCAAGAAGAGCCCCAGGTGGAGTCTGAGGAAGCCATGGCACCTCCATGTACTTCCAGTGAACGGTCCCCTGGGGAGCCACAGTGACTTCCAAAGAGGAGGGCTGGCAGCTCCGAGCCCTCTTATCTGGTCACAGAGGACACTCTGCCAGGAACCCTAGAAGAACACCCCAGGTGCTACTGATACCAGGTCTGGGCCAGCAGCTGAAGCATGGCAGCCCTCAAGGTCTCGCAGCCCTCTAAGTCTAATTATCAGTCTGTAAAATAAAATAAAATAAAAGCCCGAATACTGCAGAAAAAGTCTCAGTGTTACTAACAGGTGGTCTTGCTATCCCCACTCAAGTTGCTTTCTTCTCCTATTGCCTGTGCCCACCTTTTCCTCTCGTTGTCTATAGCAGAGCACATGGGGAATTCTCCCTCTGGTCTTGCACAGCCTCACTGCCCTTCTTTAATTGTCATGGAGCTGGACCTCTGCACTTGGACTGCATCTCTTCCCCAGAGCACTGCGCCGCAGAGCCCCTTTCCCTTGAGGGAGGTGCTGTGGTGCCTGGCCCTGTGCTCTTGCAGGGGCCCTTTCTCTTGATTCCAGCACTGTGAGACCTGGCCCTATGGACCTGGAGGGCCTTTTTGCACCATTGAGCTGAGTTGTCTGGTCTTGCTGGGCCCCCTTTCCCCTCATTCAAGTGCTATGGGACATGAGCCAAGAAAGATGTATGTGCTTCTGTCATCGAGTACAGGCTTTCTTCCTGTTCCTCCACATGAAGCCTTGGCACTGGAATTTCTTCTCTCCGATTGGAAAGGACCCCTCTGTGGCAGCTGGGCACTGTCAGTTCTCCAGCACCCCTCCCCATCCACATGTTTTCCGCAGGATGTCCCCCAGCAGAGCAGCTCTCTGCTGCAAGTCAACCCCACAGAAAAGGCAGCACATCTCTGTGGTCTCCAGGGCCCCTCGCCCTCCTCTCACACACCACTCTGTGGCCCCTTCTGCAGCCAAGCCAGCCACGCAAGATGAAGGGAGGAACAGAGGGCAGCTGCTGGATTTAGCACTAAAAAAACTGTTGCTGGGCCTGAAAGAAAGACGCAAGTCTCAGTGGCACAAAGGGCCGAAGTGGAACTCAAGTTGAAACTGGCCAGTATTGTGTCAGACAACAAGAAAGGATTTTTAAAGTATGTTAATAGCAAGACAAGGTCTATGTTTTTTTTTTTTTGTTCAAAAATAATACTCTGTAGCATGCATGTGCCAGGTAGCTTGTGACTGATGCTGAAAACCTACAATTTAGGAATTTTACGTTGTAGCAAATATTTCGATTTAATTTCCACCTGAGTAGCACAAAACCCCCAGATTCACAGTAAGTTCAGATACTTTTCAAGAATTGTCCTGACTTTCATTTGTCACCAATTACCAAATCTACAGCTCCAGGAAGGCCTGGTTTCTTAGCCTCATTGGAGCACATAATTTGTTTACTTTGAGAGCCTCTGACATACACAGGTGAGGATTTATGCAGATTGAGTCTGTGATAACCTTACTTTGAGTCTTTGGGAATAAAAATACCTTCCCTTTACAGATTCCTAACTGAGCACTTGATAATTTCTTTATAACTGCTGGAAGATTTAATTTCTTAATCCTGTAGTTGCCTCCACAGTCATATGGATTATGGGCGTGACATCAGAGACCACTTCATCTTCTCTGGCTTTTGGAAATGACATATGAACATATGGACTATGTCCAGAAAGTGGATAATGAAAATGAACAAAGAGATGGTTGCATACTATCCCAAGGAGTCTACTAATCACAATCTGTTAAAAGTTACTTGAAGTAATGGTGTCACCGTATTATGTGGAAGATCCTGATCATTGTTTACTTTTGAATAATTATATAAAACACAAAGCTCTGAGTCATAGAATTATAGAATAGTTAGACTTGGAAGGGACCCTTAAAGGTTATCTACTCCAACCCCCCTGCAAGGAGGAGGGACATCTCCAACCAGATCAGGTTGTTCAGAGCCCCATCCAACCTGGCCTTGAATGTTTCCAGGGATGGGGCATCCACCACCTCCCTGGAAAACCTGTTCCAGTGTTCCACCACCCTCGTTGTAAAAATGTTTTCCTGATGTCTAGTCTGAATCTACATCCTTCTATTTTAAAACCATTACCCCTCGTCCTATTGCAACAGACCCTACTGAAGGGTTTCTCCCCGTCTTTCCTGTAGGCCCCCTTGAGGTACTGAAAGACCGCTATAAGGTCTCCCTGGAGCCTTCTCTTCTCCAGGCTGAACAGCCCCAACTCTCTCGGCCTACATGTTTGATCTTATTGTACAGCTAGTTATGATTTCACAATTTAGTATCTCAGACTATGATATGAGGTGGAAACCGAAGATTCACAAGCTCTTCCTGGCTTTAATCATTTAATCAGTGACATACAGAAACAGGAGGCACATACATTCATTGTCATACATAGCTTCAGCTTAAAACATGTATCTGATTCACTTTAATTAAAAATGTAACTGTAATTGACAACTCTATTTCAGCAAACCCATCTATCAGAAACCCACCATTTTGTCTGAATTTCAATCCAGTCTTGTAAATTTTTAGTTTTCACTGTGTTATGGGATCAAAACTTAAGTTAGATAGGCTCTTCTTGCTGGAACGGTGTTCAGAAATACCAGCAGGAGAGCAGAAGGATGTCTTTCTTTATGCAGTCTTCTTTAACGAATTAACATATGCTGCTTAAAATACTGGCCTAAATTCAGGAATATTTTGTAATTATTTATTAAACAAATCAAGTTATCTCGAGATTCTCTGCAAAAAGCATTGCAGGATTTTTTTTTTAATATTTATCTTCCTAAGGTTTTCTCTGTTTATTTTTCTAGAAATGTTATATTCCCTTGCCCTTTCAAAGCTTTCAGTTACAGTGTCTTTGTGTCCAGCTTAGAAGATAATGGGTCTTAGAATAGTTTTCAAAATGCTTATGATTTCCTTAGGTATTATTTTTCACATGAGTCCTCAGTAGCTGAAAAAGAGAGGTAGTTCCTGCTAAAAAGGATTGAACATGATACCTCTGGTTTTGGCATCCCATAGAAAATGGGTTTTTAAATAAGCACAAGATTCTTCCAATGTCTGTGTCTGCTAGGACTCCCCATTGTCTAGTCTTCACTGTTAGCTTGTGCTTTGTTTTTTTTTAAAAAAACCCCAGGTTCCTGGGTTTGCTGTTACACAACAGCCACTTCTCTCAACTAAATGTTCCATGTGTGTCAAGCCTAACTAGTCAGCCTGTATGAGGGAAAATGCACAAAAGACAGTAATTTTGTAAGTTCACTCAGATTTGTGATGTGTGTGATTTTTTATCTACATGTAATTGCTGCGCTAATTGATCCTGTCCTAATAGGAATATCTCTGAACATAAATTTTGTTTTACCGTTCAGGTCAGTTTATGCTGACTCACTCTATCCCTTGCCTATGTAACCTGACTTATGGCCTATAGGTTGTGTTGGCTATGTTTAGGAACATAACCTCATTTTTCATTTCCTTTCCAAGAAAACTCATTTCTTGTAACCAGTACCATAGATCCTGAAATTCTCATTATCTTAACTCTTCACTATTTTTGTCATAATAGCCATAATGGATAACTATTTTTGTTCCATCTAGACATTTGCAATAGAATGATGGCAGCTAAGTGATTGTGAACTTAATTTCGTTTCTCTTTCACTTCTATTCATATTATATATTGTGTGTAACAGATACATAAAATAACAGTGAAGGTAAGGAGAATGTCCTAGTGATTCATATTAAACAGAAGATGTTGATAGTCTGGGACAGAAAGGGTTATCAGTCCTTGCAGAATACTGTGTTGCCAATATATTAGCATTTTATACTGAAAAGTGCAGTGTTAGAGAAAATAGATACATATTTTAGTTTAGAAATGCTATGATTCAGCTGAATATATTGAAAATACCTGGAGGAGATGTCTTACAAAGAGACTAAAAGATCATAACTTGCTCAGTTTATCAAACTTATTGACTTGATTAGAATAAATAAGTACCTTCACAAAGACTAAATAGGACTTTTTAATTTAGAGAAAAGCAGCAAGAAATAGTGGCTGGAATAGAATGCCATGCAAACTCAGATGTGAAGTAAGACATGGTTCCTTGCCATGCAATAATAACCAATAGAATTCACTGAAAAGTGGTAGCTATTTAATTTCTGGCTGCTTTCCTGGGAAACATTGTTTACTCCTGTGTAGTCTAAAGAAGGCAATCTCAGTTAATGATTTTTATTGGCTTCAATATATATGATTAACTCCAACACTTAGCTCATTTATTTTAAAAAATAAAGCCTACTGAACTAGCCTTTTGTTGATCCTGTGAGGACTAATTGGAAGTGTGTAACACAGAGCAAAATTCATTTGTTATTTTATCTATCTTTAGCAGAAAGACAAAAGGTAGATGCGGAAAGCTTTGTCAATATTAATAGTGGGTTCCTTGTTAAGTCTCACAGATACTGTTGGAAATGGGCATGCTCCTAGGAAACTGAATGAAACAGAAAAGGAAATGGAGGCATGTAAGCATTAACTTTATCATTATATTGCTGTTTTCATTTAAGAATCAGAGGAACAACAAATCTTATACTAGGGAAGTGCAAAATGCTTTCTGATAAGAGAGCGGGGAGATGACTAGGGACTAGAGCTTTTGTGAGGGCCTGTGAGTACGAACCCAGGCGTCCGGAAGCTGCATGGCATCAGTTACTCCTCACTGGGAGTGGGGTTGACTGAGAGTCAACCCCAGGCCTCTGCCACTTGACTGTAGCTTTCTCACTACTTTTCTGTCCTCTGACTCTACCCCTCCTCCTGCCACTTCTTCCCTGTTACCCCCCGTTATCTAATCTCAGTGATAGTCACATGTCCTCAGCCATCCCACTCTGTGAGGATATGTATGAGAGGGAAACCTTCCCATTAAGGAGTTCTCATGCTAGGATCTTTGGCTACATACTATGGAAAACTAGGTTTAGTATGTCTGCAGAGACAGATGTCTTAATGTGATCTGAGACCCATTAACCCAGGTTCTGATTCCACAAACACTTCAAGACAATGGAGGAGGCCTCCATCACATCCCAGTGCCTAGTTCTCAGTTCCTACCTCTTTTATACTGGCAAGACAGTTCAAGTTCATGAACAAAGTCAAGCAACCTAACATTAAAAAAAAAAAAAGGCACAGATTTTGTTTTCTTGTGGCTTCACAAATGCTTTTGCTAGCAAAAGAAAGGCATCAGCAAGGACCTTGTTTTCCCAAGCTAGTCACTCAGTTTATGGAGTCCTTCAGACAGTACCTCTGAAAAGCAATTGCAAACTCATAGCATGTCTAGTTACTGCCAAAGCAGGTAAGTGCTGCTGGCGGTGTGGGACAGCAGGTAGAGCTGCCTCATCCAAACAGTGCAGGCTTCTATAAGAAAAAGTAATGATTTGCATTTGGCGTAAGCAAACTTAGAACCTAAGTGGACTTCAAAGCTAAGTCCATGGTTAGGATTTTAATCCTGGAAGGACCTACCTGAGACCTCTCCCTCAAGAGGAAAAATAATCCCTCCATGAGAATAATGGAGTTCAGTCCCATGTTCCAGAGCATGTGTAAGTAGAGTGAGTGAGTGAGTGAGTGTGTATGTGTTCAGGGGTGGTTTTTTGCCTTTCACATTTCTTTTTTTATTTACTAAATGCTTTACAGGGAAAAGGGTGGAGCATCAGATGGGAGAACAGACGGAGTGCAGAGGCTGGTTTGTATGTAGAAACAGAACACTTGATCCTGTTGGAGAGTCCAAGAGTACAGATGTGATTCTCTTTCAGGGCTCCGCAGGTAAACAGTTAGTTAGATGAATGACACCTAGCCCTTTTATTTTCTCAGCTAATGGTGTTTTAATTTGAACACAAAAGACTGCACCGTTCCCAGAGGCATTTCTGTTCAAGTTTTGTATCTCCTGCTTGAAAAAGCTGAGGGTAATGACCTTGCACCATATTTCTGGCATCAGATGAGTGAAGAATGAGGTAGGATATCTCCCTACCCAAGGTTTATGTCATTGGCTCAGGAGCGACTCAGCCTTTCATCTTTCCAAAGTAAATAAATAGAATTCTCTGCAGTTTACCATGGGTGGTGATTTCAGTCATGACCTTAGAAGCTTATGTTTTCTTGGCTCCGTGAATTTCTCTTTGCTCTTTTCAGAAGAGTAACTATTCATTGTGCTTTTTTTTTTGCTGAATCTTTGCTAGTTTTCCACTTCTGTCCCAGTTTTGTTACACATTGCATAACTAAAAGACAGCCTAGGTATACGATCAAGTCAGTGCTATTTGGCGGTGAAATGTGAAGATATGTTCCAGATTTATGCTGTTCATTTGTATCTTTTCAGAAAACAGCAAAATCTAGTAGGCAAAGCATATAACAAAGGCACAAGAAATATACACAGACACTCTATTTCTACTTCTTCCCCTGGGCTTTTAAACTAGGTTGTATAAATCCCTTAATCTCTCTATGAATATATGCTAATTATAATAGTGTAAAAGTAATATTTTCTGTAATATTATGAGATATATAGATTAAAACACATCAAAAGTGAAAATTATTGTTATAATTTTACAATACTATTGACTAACTAGAAAACTTAGGACTCAAATAGAAAAATATTTCTCTGCTAAAAGAATGTTTTCAGACTTCATTTATCTGTTGTTGGGTTTATATGTGAAACATTTCAAACCCCTGCAAAGAATTTGTTTCAATCTGAAATAATCCAGACACATACAAACAACAGATTTTCCTTGAATTGTCTGAAAGCAAATGTTATTCTACAAATAAAATTAGTAATAGCAAGAATAAATGTGTGGCTAGCACTGACTGAAATATACTGATATGAATTAATTCAGAAATAGTTGACTGATAAGATAGTCAGCCTTGCTTATGTGTTGCCCAAGCACAACAGGCTTAGAGTAACTAGATTTAACTGCGAACGTGGACGGATGTCATGTACTTTAGGACTTTCTGTGGATATATAACTTTTAAGGAACTTATTGCAGTACAGTGATATTCATGTGTTCTTTTAAATGTATGCTAAGAGCTTGAACTTTATATAAATCTAGTATTCTTTGGCACTTCCAAAACATGAAAGGTTTAAACAATTAATTGTACTTTTTTTTTTTTAATATTTTAAATGATGGAGTGATTAATATCTGATAAAGAGCTTTCATTTGATATAAACCTTTATAGGTTCATAATTGGACACTGTTGTACACCAGCAGAAGTTTTTCCTTTGGTGTTTTATATTACAAGAAAATATGGACAGTTTAATACATGTATAGTAATATGAATCAATTTCACAATAGATCTGTACTGTAGCTTGAAGACTAAATTTACTTATTCTTACACTAAGATACATACACTTCCAAAATAATAAGTTTTCCTATTTGCCAAACTCTAGAAATAGAAAGGTTCCTTATACTATTAAAAAAAAAGACAAAGGAGCTTTAGTGTGATTAGAATCTGGGATCACTAAGTATCCTAATGAGAAACTGGTATTGTTATATTCCATACATATTTCAGCTATATTCAGGTCCTTGATAGAAAATTTATAACTAAGCCCTAATCTGCCCATTCTTACTGACTTAGTACCTAGAGCTAGACTTATATTATTAGATGGAAACTACTGTAATATTAAAAGATTTTCCTTACAGATCTACCACTATTGAAGGTATTCTATATATCTTAGTAAAGATAGAGTGCATATGGATTCAGATATTGTGTATATGAGAACGGCATTATTTTTTTTGGAAAAGGACAAAGTTTTTCAAACCTTGCTTACTAATTTGTGTCACTTTGGGAGACTATTTTTTAGCTTACATATTGCAGTGTTCACAAGATTTATTCAAACTGAATTACCTACTAAGAATCCAGCTTATACAACCCTACGTACCTTCCCATTGTTTTTCTCAAAACTGACAAGAAAGATATTTTCCTTTACATGCATTGGAGTAAACACAGAATTTGTGCATACCTACATAAAAAAAAAAAAGATCCACAGCACGTCACTGACTTGGCCTGATGGTCTGTGCTCCAAGTTCGTGCCTGGTGGAAAAAAAACATCTGCAAGTAAATAATGAATTAGTGTATAGAGCTTTGAGTGCCATGCATGAAGGACTTTGTTTTTATCCAGAGAATGCATGTTACACAAGTAACTGTTAACCTATGAAACAAAGCTTCAGCAAATAAAGCAGAACATAGTTACTAGATCTTCACTAATGTAGGTTCATGGAGGTCCCTCAAGTGCTCTCAATCTTTGCCCACTAAGGATCTTTCCTATTATTTACTGTACAAATGCTGAAACAGTCAGCATGCCCTGTTCTTTGGAAACTGCTGTGCTAAGCAGTGATAATAGATCCAAGGACAGCAAATGGCAAATGTCCATTAGTTGTTGATTGTATGAAGTAAAGTTGCTGGTGTTTCTGAGTTGTTGTTGCTGTCAATACTACTCTTAAGGTTATTTTGATATAGTGATGTCTATTGCTTCAATGCACCCTATTCAGTTGTGTCCTCAAACAGCGATTATATAGCAAATAGGAGGCGGACAATAAAATATTTTCCTTTCTGACCATTAGGTGGAGCTAAAAATCCTGGAAATGGAAAAGTTAATTTCAGTTTTCTCTTATCAAGTTAGCAGTGCTTCATTTGGCTTTGATGTACTTTCAATTTTCCCTCATAGAGTGTGGCCTTTTTATATAAGCTGCTCTCAGGAAACTTCAGGCACTGAAATCTTTTTCTGTGTTACCTTAGAAGCTGAAAATGTTTTTAAAAGTTCAGCAATAAAATTTTAAGTGCGAAGGCTTCTCTAATTATGGATCTTGTCAGCCTGTATTTTCTACGGAACTTGAAATGTGCATCACAGTGTTTTAGTATTTTGTGCTAGTCCTTAGTAAATCCTTCTAACCATCATGTTTTCTAAAGGGAGTATAACACAGAAGCAAGGAGGATTTGAGCTTCTTTGTACAGTACTGAACTCCTGCAAATCAAGGTGTTTACCTGTATTGTTTAAGTTAAATGAATATTTAAGCATTTTACTGGATTTGATCTTATGCATTCCTCATATGTCGGGATTGCTGCACTAAAATACCTGTTCAGATAAACCTGCTTATCACATGGACCTTACTACCTATCTACCTACCTGCCTTTCCAATTTAGATTTTGTAATTGTGAAAATAGGCTAAAATTGATGATCTGGGGGGTCTTGACAATTCAAATTAGTTTAAATGCGTTTTGTCCCACTGATGTTGCATTGGCTTTGTGTAGGCAGAGTGTTACTGCACACAGATACAGTTACAATAGCAGGCTGTAATTTGAAATGTGAATGCCCTAGTTTTACTTGTAATTCACAGAATATACAAGCATACTGAAGCAGGGGAGGAAGGGGATCATTTGTGGTTTACAGGATTTATTTTTCCATTTGGTGGTGGGAGGAAGCACAACAGGTTCTGTGTTTGTAAGCAGTAGTCTGATTTTTGTAGAAAAGGGGAAAATATTTCAAATTATAGCTACTCCTCCAAAACTCTGTATATATGTTTGTAGTTATTGTAGATAGGCAAAGCTGCTGTTCAAGTTTCTATTTTGTTCTTATTCCATGGAGATAATTTTAAGAACTCTTGGCTGTTCCCTCCCACCATCCTTCATACTATAGTCTTTTGTAAAGATTCTGCAATTTTTTTAGTGATGTGCGCAGCATTCATAAGAAGGTATTTAAAATTGGGTTTAATTGTCTAAACTTTTCTTTCTGCTGTGACACATTTCTTTCCATATGTAACATGCAAATGTAGAAGCCATATTCTTTAAAGATATTCTTTTAATATCTTGAATTCATGTCTTTTGTTTAAAATACCTGTGAAGGGTAAGCCATAAGACATTGCTGATTTGGCTAGATGACACCTGCAAGGCAGAAGCAAATCTTCCAACTGTTTTTATTGAGGAAAAACCTATACTTTAGGAAAAAAACCATCTTTCTGTCAAGTAACTGATTATTCTGTGATATTGGAGGGACAGAAATTGTAAACCAATATTTGCTGTAGTAGTGCCTAGTATTGGTTTTGCTGATATGATAATTACACCTCCACTGTTAGTCACTGTTTTGGAGTCTGATTCAGAGAATATTTTCTCCTGAAGTGAAACTATCCTAGTAAATTGTCTCAGTCCATTGAAGGCTTTTGAAATGAGTTTCTTCCTGCTCCTCGGAACAGTGAAATCTAATCCTTTCCAGAAGTCTTGAAAAATGAGGAGGAATTTTATGTGGTTTAGGTCAACACTGCTTGCCCTCTAAGAATGGGGAGTTACAGTATCTATGTGATTAGAGTCAGCCATCCTAACTGAGAAGTATGGTAGTACTTTGTAGGAGTAACAAATATTCTTAGAAGAGAACAGGTAATTAGGTACCCAGGTAATTAGGGAAAGACAGAAGTTTTTTTAGGATTAGTGTGGTTAGCTAATCTTACTGCTCAGCACATGTGTATCAATATTAATGTAACAGGAATTATTTTTTCCCTTCAATGATTATTTGTGTGCTGAACTAGGCAGCACTTTTGTCATGCTACTATGGTTAGAGGTTTCATATATGTCTTACACAACATGGTATACTTACTTCTGAATAATTTCTTCTTGAACTATTGTTACACTCTTGTACAGATAGTTTTTATGCTGATGTATGTGGAATTGCACAACAGAACTGTTACTGTCATATGAAACTTTGATCAGACTCATGAGAGTGACAGGTTTTATGCTGTGTATCATTTGTAGACTTTACCCAAAAGATAACGTACTAGAATTACTGGTACTGCCAGCTGTGTCACAACATAACCAGGAAATATCAAGGAAAGCATTTTCAATCAAAAATTCCCTCAGAATTACAAGTAAAGAAGGACAGAAGTATATACCTGTTCTTAGAGAAATGTAAAGGATACCACTGCAACCATGTGGGTTCTGTACTATTTACTTGGTTTGCTGAGGAATTTTTAAGCACTGTTGTTTGCAACAGCATTCTTTCTAGAATTTTGAAGGCAAAATTAAGTGCTTGGATTTAGTTTGTTTTCTTAGTCTTGCATGGGCTACTCAATAATTTCTGAATAGAGTAGCTTAGATGAACATAAACATGACAATTGCCTGAATATGAGCCACACCTCAAACACTGTGTTCAGTTTTGGGCCACCTGCTACAAGAAAGGCATCGAGGTGCTGCAGCATGTCTAAAAAGGGGCAACAAAACTGGTGAAGGGTCTGGAGAACAAGTCTTATGAGGAGTGGCTTAGGGAACTGGGGTTGTTAGTCTGAAGAAAAGGAGGCTGAGGGGAGACCTTATCGTTCTCCTACAGTTACCTGAAAGGAGGACGAGGTGACATAGGTGTTGATCTCTTCTCCCAACTAGCAAGTGATAGGACGAGAGAAAACAGCCTCAAGTTGTGCCAGGGAATCTTGAGATTGGATATTAGGAAAAAATTTCTTCACTGAAAGGGCTGTCAAGCATTGGAACAGGTTGCCCAGGGAAGTGGTTGAGTGACCATCCCTGGAGGTAGTTAAAAGACGTGTAAATGTGGTGCTTAGGGACATGTTTTAGTGCTGGACTTGGCAGTGTTAGGTTAATGTTTGGATTCGATGATCTTAAGGGTCTTTTCCAACCTAAATTATTCTATGATTCTATGAATTTTATTTTGCAAGGCAGGTTCAGGATCAGTCAGGTAAAAGTTCAGGCAGAGCATACTTATATCATGCCTTGATTAGGTAGGGATCAAAAGAAAGAGTTGGAGTTTAAAACTAGTTACTGAGCCAATGGACAGATGGTGGATGGGTGCAGGCTCCAGATGCTGCTTCTCACAGCTCTTTCTCCCAACAGCTGTTCTCACAGTAGTCTCATCCAAAGTTGCACACTTGCATCAATTAGACCAGATCTTGAACAAAGTCAGCTAAACCCCTAGTTCACTGGGAAAAGAGGTTTCAGAAGAAAAAAAAAAACAGAGAATTATGGTTACAGGTCTGGTCAGTGCAATTAAAGGCTGTTGTTATACTCAGGATCCTCATGTATGTTTCATATATGTATATACCAATCTTGCCACTAATCAATAAATAATTGCAGCATCCTGAAATAATTGCCCCTGTTATGTAACTCTGGGTACAGTACTGACATTCTTCTTGTGTGTAATGTGTTTTTTTTATGTAGACCCAAATATTGCACTTAATTTGGTGTGTGAGTTATGCTGTTGATTCCCAAAAAGCTTTGCTGAACTGGATCCAGAGACTTTTTGGAGCTTGTTTAATTTATTATCTTAAAATTTTAAAGGCAAGCATTATTACTGAAATTCCATGAGTGCTCTAAGCTGAGTCAGACTAGTACTGCCACAGAAAAAAGGTGGATACCACTGTTTTTATTCCCTGCAGCTTGCTTCTGTCCAAATTGCCTTGATCACGTGTTAGCACGCGTGTTCTTATAGGTCATAATGATTTTAACCTGACAGTAACATTTAATGTAGAAACATGATAATTAATTCTGCAAATTAATTAATGAAGCAGCTGTCTAGATTGTTTTGCTAGTGTAAGAGAGCAGGCTAGTGTAAAGGTAGAGACAGGAACAAACAGTCAATGGCAGGGAGAAGGCAGAATCATCTCTTTTAATGGACATACAAACTCAGATACTTTTCATTTACTTTTGGAACTCCAGGGTACATGCTCTTGAATGTATACATCAAGGCTGTGCTCTTGTATAGAGATCTCAACACATTGGAGAAATGGGCTGATAAGAAACTCATGAAGTTCAACAAAGGGAATCACCAGACTCTGTGCCTGGGAATAACCCTGTGCAGCATCATGTGCTGAGGACTGACCATCTGAAGAGCAGCTTGACAGAAAAAAAAGCCCCGGAGGTCTAGGTGGACACGAAGCTGACCATGAGCCAGTGTGCCCTTGAAACACAGCAAGCCAATGGTGTCATGGGGTGCACTAGGCAGAGTATTGCCAGTAGGCTGAAGGAGATGATCCTTCCCCTCTGCTCAGTGCTGGTGCGACATGCCTGGGTTCTGTGTCCAAGTCTGGCTTGTACCAGCCTCACTGGTACAAGAGAGACATGAACAACCTAGAGCAAGTCCAGCGAAGAGCCAAAAAGATGATGAAGGGCTTGGAGCAAGGAGAGCCTGAGAGAACTGGGACTGTTTAGCCTTGAGAAGAGAAGGCTAAATACAAATATAAACACCTGATGAGGGGTGTGAGTAGATAATATGAGACAATGAGCACAATCTAAAATACAAGAAAACTTTTTTGTTGTTGTGATGGTGGTCAAACACTGGACCAAGTTGCCTGGAAGAGCTGTGGACTGTCGACCCTTGGAAATATTCAGAACCCAGTTGAATACAATCCTTGGCAACCTGTTGTAGCTGACTCTGCTCTGACTGCAGGGTGGGACTAGAGACCTCCCAAGGTGTCTTGCAGCCTCACTGCTTCTATGATTCTGTGAGATGGAATCCATGGTGGATGGAAACAAATCATTAGGTACCCAGAGTAATTAGTTTTGTCACAAAAAGCACATTGCCTATTATATTTCTTAATGTTATTTATGTGTATCTTGCAGAATAGGCATGGCTAGAATGTGCAGTCCTCTTTTCAAGTGCAGATAGTGTGCCATATGACTTACTAATGTAAGAGGAAACAAATGAGGTATTCAGAATGAGTTTTCATTTAGTAATCAGCATATAAATATTACAAAGTGCACTGGGGGTATTTTCACTGCATTATCTCAATTATTTTCTTCCATCAAAAGACTTACCCTAATTGATACCTGCAGTAAACTTTTTATTAACAGCAGTGGGAGCTGAAACAAACCAAAAAAGTCACAGTTTCTTGTAACTTCCATAGTTGCTGGAAAAGGAGAGAAAATATCAGTAAGTCCACATGATCAAAATATATTCTTTTTAATGTTGTTACAAAATCTTGTTGGAGTTCCAAGATTATATCAGGATGATATCTGGAAACTACCAGAAGATTAGCTTTCTACTATCTATATCTGTGATGTCAGTAAAGAGAAATAGGAAATGCATTTTCCTAAATAAATAATTGAAATTATACTTAAAATCATACAGTTGTGCAGAAATAACTTTTACACAAAAGCTTAAAGAAATAATATACTTACAGTAAGAGCTTGTGAGCATGAAGAGCATATGTATAAGCATATTGTATGAGGTACCCATTATTCTAAGAAGTAGGTCATATAATCTTAAAATTTATTACCATTCATGATACTGTACCTTTCTTCTTATATAAAAAGACTCATTAGCTATGTAAAAAATTTCAAGAGTTTGGAATATTTATTTTATGAATGGTTCATTTAACTGTGGAGCATTATATGTCTAGCCATGATACAGCTACAAAAGTTTCTACACTTTATTGACACTGATAAGCAATATGTGGATATGCAAAGATTTTTAGTACCACATGAGTGGAGCTAAAACTTAGATGCTGTTATGAAACAATTAAAATAGATTCCCACAAATAACCCACATCAAAGAGCAAGAAAATAAATTTACTCATTTTCAGTTACTTATGTACTTATGTATTGAAGCTTTGTGAGAAAAGCTAGGAAGTTCAGTGCTGGGTTAAGAGTACTGGGAGAAAAATGCTGAAAAGCTGCTAAAGCCATAGTTTCTAAGAAGGAAGAAGATTAGTAAGCTTATGAATTGTATATGTATTCACTGTAACAGTCCATAGGTCATGTCTACTCATTTTTTATTCAAATAGAGGCTGCGCTAAAGTTTGCTTGGAAGCAAACAGACTTGAGCAACTTGGGTAAGTTCATAAGGGTTGTCTTTTGAAAGAAGGATGTGAAAGTGAGCATGAAAACTAAATCATTCTACAAAAGTAAATACAATTCTGTGAGTCTGTTTCATCTGGGGGAACAGGGCCTTTGCTTCGGAAGTGTGAAATTATATGTAATTTCATGGTTTAAAATGGTGTCTCAGCCTACAGATACCAGCCATTTTACAGCACAATGCTTTATTTTTATGTTTTGATTCAGATCTAAATGAAGCATTATCTGCCAATAAACTAAGAAAATGCAACCTTTTCCTCAGAATAACTGTCATAGAAGAGTGGCCTCCAAATTGTGAGAGATCCATGAATACCTGTTGGAATCTCTGCCTGCTCCTTGAGAGATGTTACACAGATAACTTGGAGTATAATCCAAAGTTGAGTTAAGTTAAGAATTTTGCCAAGAATTAATTTTAATGTATTTTTTAAGTCTGAGAATTAGGACTGCCAGATGTGGAGTGGCTGTTTAAGAAAAAAATGCTCTTTCACTCCTAATTAGGTACTCCTATCTTTTATCAATTATCAGTGCAAAATCATTCTGAGTATAGTTATTACTTAGTATTATTAGTATAATTTCCATGAGTATGTTTGGAGATCCAAATAGCATTTTGAGAAGACCTTTATGGTTTTGTAAAGTTAATATTTTTTTCTTCAGAATGACATTTACAGATGTCACTATTAGTGGTTCCAAAGTTTTAAAGTTCTTATGAAACAACAGGACGGAGCTGGGGTTTTTTTTTGCTTTGCTTTTCTTAGTTGCAGCTGTTCTGAGAAACATGACGTGCCTGTAAAGGAAGCCAAGATGTCTGTTTTCTGCCAGAAGCTCCATAATCTTCCAGCTTTATCAGAAAGAGAGCTTTATAAGTAGGCCCTACTGAAGGGATTTAGCAAAAAATTACGTACTGACATTAATCATTTAGTGGAATAAATTATTGTATTTCTGCTACCTGACTAGTTCTGCCCTTAATACCTGTGTAAATGTAGTTACTGATCAGAGGGCTGATCGAGTGAAAAAGGATGAGGGAAAAGATACCCTAATTTGTGAATCTGTTTCCTTTCCTTATTTTTTAAATGAAGGGTGTTGATTTTGACACAAAAGACTGTGAAAGTACAAAGAGGAAAAAAAAAAACAGGAGAGAGAAACTGGGGGAAAGTTCAAAGATGAAGTATCAGGCAATTCTGGTAAATACATATGGCAGTCTGGCAATGTTTGTCTGACACATCCTGCCGTATTACAGAATAGTGGAGAAATAAAGTGCTGACTTCACTCAGGAAGCCTGTTGTCTGCTGACTCAGTGACTCACTATTATTTCACAATCAGAAAAAGTGTTTCCTCAGGAGAAGAGAACTTCAGAATTAGCTGAATAGTTCTGAGGAAAGTGAAGGAAAAAACCCTGAGTTTTGAAGTGTAAGCAGTAGTAAAGGAACAAGTTTTAACTTTACATGATATGTAATTTTATTTTTTTTTTAATGGCAGTTTAGCTAGAACAGGATTGTTGACTGAGCTAAAAGCACACCTGCAATAGAACCTGATTGTGACAAAAATAAGAAAAGCTGGAGAAGCCTGGGCTTTTGTTAGGGGCCAGAAGAAAGACTAGTGATCGTCTTATAAGTAATGGGTAAAGGTATGTTCCACCTGCTAAAGATATTAAGGGAAGATACCTCCCAGATAGTATTTTGCAGATGTTCAGAAAACAAGTCCTCAGAAAGTCAGTCCTCTGGGATCCTCCCCTTGCTAGGGTAGGAAGGACATGCATATTCAACTGGATCTGTGCACCTGTGGGCTCAGTGCCTGTTTCCTGGGATTTGGGTGGAAAGTCACTGACAGAGGATTCTCAGTGTCTGTTCTTGTTTGAAAGACCAGTCACAACCTTAATGCTATTTACTTACCAAGGAGCTAAACTGGGATGAACTTCTGAATCTATTGGCCTAACTCCTTTAAGGAAAAGAGGAGACATGCTGTTACCTCTTTTTAGTGATCATGTGGTAACGTAGAGCATTCAGTTCTGCTTCCCTTTTGTATCATCCTTCTGCTTTTAAGCTTAAGTATAAAAACCTCAAGTATCTGACT
The DNA here is from genome assembly GCA_009806455.1 of Tetrax tetrax. Classification (NCBI taxonomy): domain Eukaryota; kingdom Metazoa; phylum Chordata; class Aves; order Otidiformes; family Otididae; genus Tetrax; species Tetrax tetrax. Next base: position 265,485 of record WHYT01016833.1, on the reverse strand, counting down.
GAAGAACGAAAGAGCAAAATAAGGCTGGAAGGGGCAAGAAGCTGGTTTGGCAGAGTATGAGAAGGGTTCTCAGGTCCTGAGTGAGGTTTTTTTTTCTCTTTTCAGCAGCTGTTGGTTACAGGGGCTATGAAATATACTTGCTTTAAGGGCCCTGAGGCGATCCCTCCTCCTGAAGGTTTGTCTGCCTGTGCTCAGGGACAATTTAGTACAGTTGAGACTCTCCTCTCCTTCTGGTGACCTTAGAGAGATCTGTCCCAGAGACATCCCTTCCAGACAGCACTTTGGGAAGTCCTCAGCTTCCTGTGGAAATTGATCTAAGGTGCTTGGATCCCACCTGAGCTACAGCTGCCACTGCATCACGGTCCTGCCTATGCCTGGCCACTGGCCTGCTAATCTGGGCCTAGACCCTGACCCACAGGATGACATCCTAGCCTGACCTTGGATCTTCCTCATCACTATGGACCTGCCTAGTAATCACCTGTTACCCTCACAAGGCATGATCCTGACTCTGATTGCTGACTTGCACTCCTGGCTTCACTTTGACCCTGTCTCATCACCTTGAACTTGTCTGATGTCCTGGGCTCTGGGCTGACTCTGGCTGCCGTTTCTGGTGCTGTGATTTAACCTCATCAAGCAGCTCAGCCCCCCATAGCTGTTTGCTCACTCTCCTCCAACGGCATGAGGGAGAGAATCAGAAGGGTAAAAGTGAGAAAACTCATGGGTTGAGATAAAGACTCTTTAAAGCAAAAGCTGCTTGTGAAAGCAAAGCAAAATCAAGTAATTAATTAACTGCTTCATATGTGGGTAGGCAGCCATTTCCAGGAAAGCAGGGCTTCACCACATGTAATGGATACTTGGGAAGACAAACACCGTAATTCCAAAAGTTCCCCCTTCCTCCTTCTTCTCACAGCTTTTATTGCCAAGTGTAACATCATATGGCCTGGGATATCTCTCCAGTCAGCTTGGGTCAGCTGTCCCAGCTGTGTTCCCTCACAGCTTCTTGCCCATACCCTTGCTTGTGGGACAGTGTGAGAAACAGAAAAGGCCTTGGTGCTGTATAAGCACTGCTCAGTGATAACTAAAACCTTGGTGTACTATCAGTGCTGTTTTGGTCATAAATCCAAGACATAACACCATAGAGCTACTATGAAGAAAGTTAGCTCTATCCCAGCACAGCCAGTACACCTGAGCAGGTCCTACCTATCTTGCTCAGAGGCTGTGAGACAGGACTGTGGCTGGCAAGCTTTTGGGGTCTCCTTCAGCTCCCAGATCTCCTCCCTTAAGGAGCAGCCAGCCTGTGCTGCAAGGTGACAGTTAGCTCAGGCCTTCTTGAGAGAGCCAAACCTCTGGGAGCAGGGATGCACTCACAGTACTTACACTTACTAAGGGATAATACTTTTCTGCTATCTTGCTTTACAGGATAAAGGATTAAACAGAGTTCTTGCTCATTTTGTATGTATTGGTATACATACCTACATAAAGGTTTAGCATTTATTTTGGTGTTTGAAGCAGTCATACCGCTAGGTATCCTGGGAGAAAATTGCTCTAGTGAAAATGCCTAACAGAGTCAAAACAATGAACAGTGACTGTCCAGACCCAGGAAGTTAGGAGCTTAGAAACCAGAAGTCTGCTTATGTAAAACTATTGACCAAAGAGACGAACTACACCAGTCCGTAACAGCTACACATGACATGATGTGCATGCCTTCCAGGAGCATATCTGAAGAAAACCTACAAACAAAATCCCACTGCAGCTTCAACTGGTGTTGATGCACTCTCCAAAAGAGACTGATGGCCTTGAGCATTCCTTACATCTTTCCCTTTTATAGTCAAGCTGCTCTGTTCCTTATGTGATCTGTTATGTGACTGGAGTATGCAGTTCTAACAAATGAACTTTGTTCTTGTTCTGTACATGTAATTCAAGCTGGTTTTACCTTTGACCTGGAATCTCTTATGAGCACAGTTTCACTGGCTTACTGTAGAGTTTTTCATAGGCTCAGCATCTGTTGTTCATTTGTTTACAGAACAGAGCTTTACAAATAGAATATCACGGTAGTATGCCAAGCCCCCATGTTCAAAAAGTGAAATCCCAGGAAAGACTATTTGCATGTGAAATTTTACTTTGGTGAGAATGTAATTCTACCTAGTTTTGTTCTATGATGATCTTACTGCATGATTACAGTGTTGTACATGGGAGACACAACTTCTTTTCATTTTACCAACGCTGATGGAACAGATTGTTATCCTTTACTAAGCATTACTAGAGTTTCAAATCTTGCAGTTGAACTGCTTGTGTGAATTATTTATTCATTAATCCATGTTAACTCATAATTAATGAGTTAACAATTTTATTTAAGCTATCTGAAATAGCCAAGTTTATTTTGATGGCCACAGGTTGGGGAGTATTACACAATTAGCTCGTTTGGCACATCTGAGAGGGCACTCACATCTGATGTGGCATGGAACAGTAGACAGCTGGGAACAGATTAGGGTAGCAATTTCTTTTCCATTTCATTGTATCATTTTGTCTTTGCATTTGATCTGTTTGCAGGGGCATCAAAGAAATATGAACTTAGTGATTTCATTGACTAAAATGCCTTTCAGCTCCTCTTCAGTGAATTTTGTACAGATTTCAGAATATTGGATCATAATATCCTGAAGCAAATGTGGTTGCTCCCTGTCATAACAAAAGGGAGATTAATATAGTTGATCCATTAATTATGTGTGAACTTGATAGAAGCAATAATTAAAATGGGTAATTACTGAGGTATCAAAAAAAAAATTTGTGAAGGTTCATTACAGATGGAATCCTGCCATGGTGGTATAGATTGCCTAGATCCCCACATCCCCACAAGGGATGTGGGAAAGTAGACCAGTTTCTTTAAACCTTTAGAATACGCTTAACAAAATACAGCATAAAAGCTGAACTTCTTCCACTTTCAGAAATTCAGCTAAGTTTATGGAGATACTAATTTTTATTCTGTTGTAAGTGCATTTTCTTCTCCTTCAGGGCTCCATTTCAATTGCTGTTAGAAGCTTGAACTGACATGGACTTGCTGATGTCTGTACTCCTGTTGCTTTAAGTGAAAACAGGAGTTGGCAAGGAATAACCTTCAGTGTCTGTCTGTTTTACTAGCTTTCCTTGAATTTCAGGGGATAGAACATCGAGAAACATCCTCCCATAGCCCAGCACAAATTGCTTGTTGTCTGCCTTGAACCTATCTAAGTGAGCTCAGCTGATATTGCCAGAAGTAAATTAAGAAACACTCCCAGCAAGTCGTTTACCAATAAATCTAAGGAAAAAGTAACTTCATACAGCAAAAGGAAGACAAGTAACTTGGAAAAGTAACCTCTTTCACTTGCAAAGTTGGATCTGGAAGAGAATATGCTGGCTATAGTCTCTTGGCCTTCTCTTAAAAAAAAAAAAAAGTATTCTTAAATTAACTTACTGAATGTACAGTCAGTGAAGGTATAGGTTTCACAAAAGCTAACGGATTAAGTACCTGACTTCCCATACTTTCCCACTTGTATGAAACCTACAAATACTTTTTCTTCAGTAGGATTCATTTTTATTTAGTTCTTTCAGATGAAGAATACTTTCTCGCTGAAAGTACGAAAACTTTTTCCCCTCCTGTAGCACAGACAAACATATAAGAGTACTAGATTAGATACAGATGCCTCTAAACTAGCAGAAGCTTTCCTGCTGATTTCAGTATGCACTGATTCAACTCCTAAGCATGGAATTATTCAGATGTTTGCTGTGGATAAAACAAGACCTATTGTGAAATGTGAAGAAACAAAGATGTAAACTCAGGAATGACCAATAGGTCAAAAATCAAATTTATGTTCAAAGCTCCATAACTTACCACCCACCAAGATAGAAAGAAGTCCTTTACAACAGAATCAATACAGTTCTAATGCCAGAATAGCAACATTTCAGACCATATACAGGTACTGTTAAGTCTGCCTGAAGACTATCCATGGATATCTTTGCACATGGAAGCTTTGTATGTGATAGAGTAGCCACAGCAGCATCATTCATAAGCATTTGGAAGTACTTAAAAGTTGAACAGTACATGATTCAAGCTCAGGGATGAAACAGCCACTCCAAAGCAGCTCTCCTGCCATTCACTAGCCCTTCACAGCCTGCAAGAGCACAGCAGATGTTTGGATGGTATTCTCTGGGCAAGGCTTCAATCAAAGAGAAATTTAGGACTTGGGTACTATTAAATTCTGGACTAAAATATCAAAGTGTAATTTAAAATAATTGCCAAAACAGCTGTTGTTTACTGTCCCTTAACAAACCAGATGACTTGCTAAAAACATTTTTTAACAAGCAGATTACAGGAAGTCCAGTATTCCTGTGACAGATATTTCAGGCAGCCCTAACTTTGTTCTCCAGCTGCACTATTATATCCCTTGGCAGTCTGTGTGCTCTGTTCTTTATGCAAACCTATTACCCATCATGCACATAGCCAGGAAATCCCATGGGAGAAAAGGGAATCAACATGATTGAGCCTCCTCTTGATTTAACAGATCAGTTTACAATACATATGAGCCACTCTTTGATGAATCCTGTTTCTCCAGTCAAGAGAACTCACTGACGAGTTGCCTGTGGTTGGTAAGCCTAAGGTTCAGCCCTGTTGGCTGTCAGTTGTCCAGTTGCCCCCTTACTCCTTCTCTTTTCAGTCACTCCTGTGATAGCATCCTGAGATGCTATCAAAGACAAGAATCTGGTTTGTAAAGTCTTTTCTTCTTTGGCTTATTGATGTTGAGCCAGCAATGTGCACTTGCAGCCCAGAAAGCCAACTGCATGCTAGGTGCATCCAAAGAAGCATGGCCAGCAGGTCGAGGGAGGCGATTCTGCCCCTCTGCATTGCCCTGGTGAGACCCCACCTGGAGTGCCGCGTCCAGTTCTGGAGCCCCCAATGCAAGAAGGACATGGACCTCTTGGAGTGAGTCCAGAAGAGGGCCACAAAGATGATCAGAGGGCTGAAGCACCTCTCCTATGAGCACAGGCTGAGAGAGTTGGGGCTGTTCAGCCTGGAGAAGAGAAGGCTCCAGGGAGACTGGAGCCTAAAGGGTGTACCTAAAGGGTGCTTATGAGAACGGGAGAAACTCGTTAGCAGGGCCTGTTGTGATAGGACAAGGGATAATGGTTTTAAAATAGAAGGACCTAGATTCAGACTAGATATCAGGAAAAAAATATTTACAATGAGGGTGTTCTGGTTTTATTTAGCAAGGCGGGGCTACAGTGGTAGCTTCTGTAAGAAGCTGCTAGAAGTTGTTTCCCTTTTGTGGGCTGAGCCAGGCCTAGGGTGGATGCGCTGCTGGCCAAGGCTGAGCCAACTGGTAGCAGAATGTTCCCTGATAATGCCTCTGCAATAACATATTTAAGAAGGGGAAAACAGAAAAAAAAAAAAAAAAAAAAAAAAAAAAAA
>WHYT01016833.1:233296-260025 GCA_009806455.1 Tetrax tetrax | reverse complement strand
CAAAAAAAAAAATTTAAAAAGGGGAAAAAAAAAAAAAAAAAAAAAAAAAAAAAGAGATGATGTGAAGAAGCTGAAGTGGGGCCAGAAAGGGGGAGGCACAGGCCTTGCGGGCCTTACAGGCCTCACCCTCTGGCCTCCCGCCGGGGCGGCCGACTGGGCCCAACTCAGCCCAGCCTGGCTGCACGAAGTGGAGAGGTGGTGAGATGTGAAGAGAACCTGAGAGGTGTCTGCCAGCCTGTTGTGAAGAAGTTCTTGTGAGAGGAATGGCTGCAGACGCCAAGGTTAGAGAAGAAGGAGGGGGAGGAGTAATGCGGCTTCTGGCCAAGATTCCCCTGCAGCCTCTGGTGACAACCATAGTGGAGCAGGTTGTCCCCCTGCAGCCCATGGAGGCCCACGGAAGAGCAAAGATCCACCTGCAGCCCGTGGAGGACCCCACGCCGGGGCAGGCAGATGCCTGAAGGAGGCTGTGGCCCGTGGAGGGCCCGCTGGGACAGCCGTTCTGGAGAGACTGCACCCTGTGGAAGAGATGACCCACACCAGAGCAGTTTCATGAAGGACTGTGGCCCGTGGGAGGGACCCCACGAAGGAGCTGGGGAGGAATGTGAGGAGTTCTTCCCCTGACAATGAAGAAGCAGCGTAAAACAACGTGCGATGAACTGACCGCAAACCCCATTCCCTCTTCCCCCCTGTGCCCCTTGAGGGGGGAAGGAGGTAGAGACAATGTTAAGCCTGGGAAGAGGGAGGGGTGGGAGGAGGTTATCTTGTTCTCTGTCTCATTACCCTACTGTTTTTAGTAATAAATGAATAGTTTTCCCCAAGTCAAGTCTGTTTTGCCCGTAACGGTAACTTTAAGGATTTTTTCCCTGTTCTTATATCAAACCTCGAGCCTTTTTTCTTATATTATCTCTCCCTGTTCCCTCAGAGGGTGGGGGGAGTGAGAGAGAGACTGCGTAGTCTGGTCCTGATTGGGGCTGAACTACAACAGAGGGTGGTGGAACACTGGAACAGGTTGCTCAGAGAGGCGGTGGATGCCCCATCCCTGGAAACATTCAAGGCCAGGTTGGATGAAGCTCTGAGCAACCTGACCTAGTTCGAGATGTTCCTGCTTCTTGCAGGGGGTTTGGATTAGATGACCTTTAAAGGTCCCTTCCAACCCAAACTATTATATGATTCTATGTTCCTGAGCCACTGTTATAAATTTGTGGGACAGACATATCTATGTAGGACTGTAGATCAAAACTTCTGCGGAGACTGAAGGTCAGTGAGTGCATCTCATATTTATTTATTAATAACAAAGTGAACTCAACTTTTTTACTTGACACTTGGGAAAACTGAAGCACTGAGAGCTGCAACTGAGCTTCTAAGGCAGCCTTATACTGAATGTCTGACTTGGGAATGCCTTTCTGGGGCATCGAACATCCAGGAATTCCAGTTGGAGCTGAGGAAAAATTTGCCCTTGTGCAAAGTCTTGTTAGTTGCCTGCCTAAACTTTCCAGTTGGAAAAAGGATAACATTAAAGTATAAAGCACACTACAATATTAATTGAAAAACAGTTACATTAGCTTTATTGGTTTATTAAGTTGGCCTTACTGCTGTTCCTGAGCGCTGTGGGTGAAGGGTTCTGTTTCTGAAGATTATAAAAGCATTCAAAATTAAACAATCAGTTAAACCTCACAGTGTTCCTGTGGAGCATTTTTATAGAAGATATAGAAAAACTAAGTAACTGTTTCCAAATTCTGTAAGTTAGGGTAGGTCAACACAGATGGACTCCAGTGCCACAGCCTTATGCTCCAGTCTGGCTGGGAGATAAGCATCTGCAGCTTAGAAGCCATTTAAAAATGTTAATGAAATGGGATGCCTAAGCTCTGCCTCTCAATGCTCTGCTTCGCAAATGGGCTGATGAGTTTGAGAGGAATGGCATGCTAACAAAGTGATAAAATATTCTGTATCATCAGTTTTGTGTTTAGTATGAAGTCTGGGGGAGGCCCTCTGCATTACGAGTGGATTTTGAACCTTGATCTGCTGATTCTTACTCCTCTGCATCACTGACCAGACTACATCATCTTGTGTACACGTGGAATAATTTTGGCATCTTATGCCCGCTCTGCACGGTACAGTTCAGCAAACTCCTAATAGCCTGTTTCAATAGTAGTGTTTGATGTAGCAGGTTGGTGAACCCTGTACTACAGTAAGAAATGAGTCATTTTCACAGGTTGTGGCACAGCAGCCAAGTGGAGTTTAACCAGGGTTTGTTAACATTACCATGCGCTAGTTGCACACTAGTAACTCATGTTCAAAACAAGTATCTTATCAAAAGAGGACTCTCCAGTGCTTCCCGGGGACACTAACATACTTCTAAAAGAAACACATTTAGCCTTGTTTAAGAAAGAAGCCACAAAGGTGGGGAGCTTGTGGAAACCTCAGAGTAGCAAAGAAGGACATATGTGAAGTAGCAAGAGCAAGGCTGCGGTGGAAGCCTCCTTGAGTTCTAAAAGAACGTTTCCCACACTTTCAGACCCGAGACTTGATTCTGTCTCCAAAGGCTTTTGCAGCGAGATCTTATGCAGCTAAGTAAGCATAGAATCCCTGAAGTCAGTAATGATAAAATGATTTACGGTAGCTCTCTAGCTGGCCTTGTTTTCTATTTCTCTATCAAGTAAAAGGAGATGTAAGTAGAGAAATCTTGACTGTTTTGTAGTGCACACCTCTTAGGTTTCTATGTAATGTCTAAGAATACATACCCTTCTGGTATGGAACCTCTTTGAGCTTAATAAATTAAATTCTTCAGACCCAGATGAAAAAGGAATTGTTAGTTGCTAGTAAGTAGCTAGTTTCTAAAAGGAAAAATAGAATGTTGCTTAGGTGGAGAATTACAACAGGTATCTTAGCTTTTGTGGTAGGAAAGTCTTATATGAGAGCCTATGGGAGAAGAGGGAAAAGTACTGCTCTAAATGGGAATGCTCTGGTAAAGGAGCTACCTTTGTCTTTGAGGAAGAGTGGCTGATTGGATTTCTGTGGAACACCTTTCTCCTATGATCTTGAGAGATTGTTTAAGTCTTTTCTTAAAATCACCATCTTCAGCCAGTTAATGTTCTATTTAGGATTCAATGTGTTATGTATTGGAAACCTCTAGCAGTTTTCTTCTGTTATAAGGAAAACAGATAGAATAGTATTCTCCATTATTGACGGAAAACAAAAAGCTGTGAAAATAGAATACTGTTCACATACCGTATCAGCCAACAATCAATCCATCTTTCTTTACAGGTCTTTCCCTTACAGGGGCATGAGGCTTGCAAGTGAATGTGTCAGAAGAGGCTGAACCATGTCCGTATCAAGACAGAATACCCAATCTTACTTCGTTGTTCGCATTGGAATCCACAGTCAGGATTCAACACAGCAATAATGGGACCTGGATCTGACTATAACAAAAGCTTTTCATCATAACTTCGAAACCAAACTGTAGAATGGTGATATATGTGGAAAAACAAACTAAAAGGATAGGGTCTCCTATGCTACAGCCAGAGAGACTGATTTAACTTTTTTAGGATTGTCTGTGAGAAACTTATTTATGCTGTGTTCCTGTATGCTGTATTCCTGTCTTGCATGGTATAGATGTATTCTAGAAAGCTAAGTATATATGCAGCACTCATATAGATTACACCTTTTGTGGTCAAGTTTAATATTTCTTTAAAAAAAGTGACCTGAAATGTCCTCTGAAAGTCAAAATTTCTAGCAGCACATAGTATAAATTCCTAAGGGCTAAATTGGTGAAGAGATTCTCCTTAAATCTGTTTAGTCTTTTGTTAAACTTGAGGAAGTTGCAGAAGAAGGCACAGAAACAATGACCTTCCTTTTTTTTTCAAGTTCATGGTAGCTGACTGATTGGTATAATTTCAAACTATGAAAGTGTTTCCAGTTGTGAAGGCTTGGATACTACTTGTCAAGTCGACACTACTAAATGTCTTACTGCTCAGTGAAGCAATGTGGGTTTTGGTGGAATTCAGTTCTCCTTTCAGTATTGCCAGTGATTTGCTATATGACTTCAAATAAGTCACTTCTACTCTCCATATCTCTCAAAAATAACAGCAACCTCTTTCACTCCTGCATCCTGAATAAAAATTTCCTGTACAGTATATAGACATGGGTAATTGAGTCCCTGTCCCTCTCAAGCGGATATGAGTTGGTTCCTTTCCCAACTGCGTGTGTATTACATGGCTTTGGACCTTGTTAAGCACTGTGGTCTGAGAGGATAGTTATGTACTTGCAGTGCTACTGAATGACAAAAAAAAAAAGTTTTATTTTCTTTTAAGAAAGAGCGTAGATAATGTAATGAATAATCTCAGTCACACCTTGTCATGTTGCAAAGGTCAGGAGTTACATGATTCATAGTACTACGTCTTACGGAAAACGCTAGTAACTCACTGCACACTTAGGAAGGGCATTAGAATGTTACTCTGTCTGAAGTATTATGTTACATTGGCAGTCGTCCTCTTGAAACAAGGAAATATAATCCACTATAAATAACTTGAAATATGAAGGAAAGCATCAGATTTCAAAATGAACTTGACTTATTGAAGATACTGAAGATATGGTCTGAATTAAAAAATAGGATAAAATTTACTAAAATTGAATGCATGATGTTGTCTGATATTGAAATAACTACACAGGTACTGGACAATGAATAATTTGCTAGGCAGATGTTCTTCAGGGAAGACTCTGAGAGTTAGAACAGATTGCACGCTAGCATTATGTGGTCAATATTGCTTTAATACTAGGACAGAGGCCAATAGTGTAGTGAAATTCTGGTCATATGGATTGACTAGCAGGGTTTCAGTTTGAGCACAGTGCTTCTACTTGAGAACGAGCTGAGATAACTGAAGAGAATGAGTATCCTCAGGCTAACAAATCTGACCAAAGAAGAAGGGCTGGATGAACTAAGTTCTTCAACCTAAAGAAGAGAAGAGGAATACTTGGTCTCTATCTCTCTAAGGGACAGAAGAGGCACAAATGAGCTTGAAATGCATTGGGAAAACTCAGCATAAACATTAAGGAAACCTTATAAATGGTAGGACACATATTGCTTGTGTGTGATGTGAAACTTCCATTGTCAGAGGGTCTTCAAAACAGGTTGGACAGATTTCTGTCAGAAATGACAGATACTATTCTTCTTCCTTCCAGACAGGAGAGTGAAACAATGATCTATTAATGTGTCTTCTAGCCCTCTCTTTCTAGGATAACTGTTATCCCATTAGCTGATCTAAAGTCATTGTCATCATGTGTCTTCTATTGCTCCTGAATTGTTTGGATTTCCTGACTTCACCTAAAACCTGATGTATTACTTTACCTTATCTGATGATTACTACACTGTTGATGGGATCTGTTATCATCACCAACCTGAACCTGATCCTGCTTGGGTACCCTGTTCAGACAGGCCCTGTGAGACTATACCCTGACACTGAGGGCACTGCCTGGGTGGTTGAGGTCTCATCGACTCATGACTTTTTTTCACTTAACGAGTAGTTTGACTCTTTGATCCCTGACACTTAAAGCCACTATCTTCAGAAGTATCCTAGTTTTCCATCACAATAATTCCTACCAATACCGAAATGAAATTCTATAGACCAGCAACCACACTTACTAAACTGTTGTTCTGATTTATTAAAATTTCTCACTGTTGCTTTTAGATAATACAGCCTTCATCAACCTGAGGGGTTTTGTGCAATTTCTTGAGCAAGCATGACGGTTGTTGAATGTTACTTGTGTTCTACTACCAATTGACAAGTAAAACACCATACAGAAACGGGTTTTTCTTATCTGTCTGTTGTCTAGAATGTACTAAACTTTAACACATCTCTAGCCAAGCAATTGCCAATATTAAATTATTCTTCAACCCCTTGTCCTTCCCAGACTCACAGATGTCTGCTGAAATGGCAGTGCACTCTTAAAAATAACATCCACATTAGAATGCCTTGAAAACAACCAACAGAGTGTTCTCTGGTTATGTTATAAATCCTGGCTGATGGTTTTCATGGACATAGTGTACAGAGGAAAACAGGCATTTTGGTGAAGTGGAAATGAGTGAGGGTACTGGAGTAACGTAATAGACTGGTAATGTCATCATAGCACAACCCATTTTATGTATCGTACCCAGTGTTTCTATGACATCGGTCAAATGCAAATGGTACCTATGCAGCTTAGTAAATACATAACAATTTTATTGTCTAGGAAGGAATCTGTGGTTTAGATCTACTGTTATAAATGTAAAAGCCTGACTAAATTCCCTGAAAATGAAATTATATGAAGCTCACCAGGTTAATACTGAAAGGACTGTCTTCCGGGGACTCTTTAAATGCATCATGTGGAGAATACTTGAATGTCACTGTTATCACTGATTATAACTATGAACTGCTACAGCACTGACTGTTGATGGAACAGTATCATGTTCTCAAAGAGGAATAAGCCATAACTTTCATAAATACACAGAAACATTTTTGGAATGCTGATTTCTTAAGAAAAGTGCAAAGCAGTCTGAAAACTGTTGGGCTTTTTCGGTACCACAGACTTAGCAGTACTAACCATAATTCCCTTGCTCTGTGCCCTATTCTAAGCAAGTGTGCGGCATGTGAAGAAGGCATGTCCTTGTCAGAAGTGCTTAAGAACAAATTTCTCTGGCCTCTAGTTAGCAGAACAGTTTCTGCTGCAGCTTTTAGGCAGCAATAAATTATGACTTCAGACATGTCCCCATGGTTAGGTGGTTACATATCTCTGCTCTCAGTTGCATTGAATACGATATTTCCATATTTTAAATCCTTGTAATTTGCTGCCCTTTATGTTCTAGCAATAATATATCTATTCCTTAGTTCTAGAACGGGACCTGGATATTTTTGTCCTGTGTTTCTGTTGCATCTACCATAACAAAATCCTCACCTCTAACTGCATCTCCTGGGTGAGGCAATACAATTAAACAATTACAGGATCATGTTAACATGAATAAAAAACTTGCTGTATCGTTTAACTGATGGTACCTGGATAATTGCCAAATGCCTAGGACATTCATTTTTCTTTCTGCTAGTATGTAATTATGAAGTAATTTATCTTTCAAAACAGGCTACATTATTGATAACTTCTGTCATGGCCACCCCTAGTGTGTTTGACTATGTAAAACCTGAAAGCTACAGGGCTATATGTGGGCTGATGGGAGTTATAACACATACGTCACATGAGACATGAAGGCCTGCTGTGATCTTCCCGAAGCTGCTGAGTTTTACCATAACAACACGTTGCTGCCTAGCTTTCTGAGGACATCTGGCAGGGATATAGGCAACAGCAGCCAAATGAATAAAAATTTCACGTATAGTATATAGACATGGGTAAATGACTGTCTGTCCCTCTGAAGCAGACATGAGTTGGTCCCTTTCCCTCTTCTTCTGTCTGAATTAAACACGTCATATCTGTTGTGGGAGTGGTTCATATTCACTGCATGGGCAATAGTACTGTCCTGGTTCCAGCCAGGATAGAGTTAATTTTCACCTGAGCTGGGAGAGGAACTGGACCTGATGCCACCTGTGGCTGGGGGACACAGCTGGCATAGTTTACTAATTAGCCAACAGCTGGGATAAGTTTACCCAAATTAGCCAAAGGGCTGTTCCACCCCATGGGACACCATGCTTAGTATGTAAGTGGAGACTGTGCTGAGGGGCAGTTTTTGCTACTTAGGAGGAAGCTGGGCATCGGGATCTGCTGTGAGCTACTGTATATTATGTGCTTCAGTACCTCCTGTTTTTTTTTTTTTTTTCATCATCATCATCTTCATCATCTCTTTTTTCTTCTCCTATGCTGTTCCCTTAAACTGTTTTTATCTCAACCTATGAGTTTTGCCTTCTTTTCTTTCCCAGTTCTCTTCCCCATACCCTTGTGGGGGGTGGCAAGGGGGGAGTGAGCAAGTGACCGTGGTATTTTTAGCTGCTGAGTTGGGGCTAAACCAGGACAAGTACCTGTCTGACTGTAACTTTCACTTGCCTTTGCCTTTCTTCCAGTGTTCAGAGGGGAATTACCTTTTACCCAATTCCTCACTTTTGAATCAGATGTCAGGGTAACAGCTGAAGAGGTAAGAAGTAAAGATCTTTGGACAGCTAACAAGAGATAGGTCACCTCAGAAGATAAGCACCTTCAGAGAAGTGGAGCATGTAGTAGAGAAAACCAGCAGATCATGCTGCTCAGAAACAAAAGGTGAGAGTGTTTAACTTTTGGGCAGAGTAGAATAAGGATGCTATCTTTGTGAAGACAATTAGTGTGGACTCACAGGAGGAGGATCACGCCTCACAAACCTGATATCCTCTCCTGGAGAGTGAAAAGCCAAGTAAATCACATCAGGGAAACTATTGATGTGATTAACCAAGACCAGGGGAAAGCTTTTCATACAGGAACATATAAAAGGCTTAACCCCCAAACCAAAGAGTAAGGTAGATAGCTTAAGTAGATAAGGAGTTAGTTGCAAGTCCAAAGACAGAATGGTGCAAGGCAGGATTACAAAGTCTGGAAATGGATTACTGTGGGATTGGAAAGAAAGGGGAAAAGTCAGAGGGCAGAGGGAAAATAGTTGTGACAGTTGTGTTGTTTCACAGACAGCAGTCCCTGCGTGTCCAACACAAGTATGTTGATTCCCAGTTCAACAGAATCACTTGCATCTCACATAACAAAGCAACATTTATAAACATGGAAAAGAAAAACGTGCTTTAAATATTAGAAATTCTTAAGGCCAGAAGCAGCATTATAATTAATTGACTTGATTATTATGTTGCGGAACCTGAAACATCTCTTTTTCGCAGTTCTGAACACCTTTTCCTTTGCATTCCTACAGTAATCCTGACTGCTGAGAACCCCTGCAGTGCTGGTACCACCAGAACTTAAGGCAGAGAAGGCATGTCAGAGTTTTCTTGTGGTTCTAGCTCACTCCAGGCAGCCTCAAACTGCAGCTGGAAGCTCTCCTTTTAAGCCTGCCATTTTCCTAAGGCTGAGACTGGACATGCTTTCTTGACAACTCTGAAGAGATACTCTTCTGTGCTCCCTGTTATGAAGGACAAGAGCATGGATAGTTTCTTGTAATGTGGTTAAGAGTATGTCACCACTTCACTGCTTTGAACAGTAATCCTGAAGACTGAGTAAAGACTTTGGTTAGCTATCTTGATGTGGCAGCATGCCTGCTTTTATTTAAAGTAGCTTTGCCTTGTTGGGAGAGCTCTCACTGCCCCATTTTTGACCGCCAGGATATCCCTCCATCCACTGGCTGTGAGGCCAAGTGCAGATCCTTGTATCAGATCTTGCCAAAACATTGGTGCTTTAGCTGCTCTGGCTTGGCATTATTAGACTAAACTTGTTCCTAAAGGAATAGTATCTGTCAGCCCACTCAAGTCCCTACAGACATCATCACTGCTCTCCTGTTTGGCCTTTCTGTCACCTTGTTAGTGAACAATGGATACCCTGGTCTTGTGAGGTTGATGGCTGAGTGAAAGTACCTGCAACCAGCTGGAATTGTCTGTCAGGGCCCTGATGGCACTGACACAGCCTCAAGGGCCTCCCCCATCCTGGGGGATGCCTCCCCCAGCTGCCCACGCCCAACCCTGGCTGCCTTGCTCCTGGTCGGGGTGGTGAAACCTGGCCCCAACGCTGTTGCGCCCCATGAGGAGTCCCCATGGGTCCCAGCTGCTGGAAAGCCAGCAGCTCACACTGGGTTCCGACACTGGAGCAAGAGGAGCTCAGACCCTCCTCTTTGCTGTACTAAGGTCCTAAGAAAAGCTGGAGGACTTGAATTCTATCTGCTGCTGCTATCTCTGGCAAAGATATGTTGCAAAGCTTGTGAGGCTGAAACCTGAGCTATTCCCTGTCATGGGGGATATTATAATGAGTTTAGAAGAGATGCACCAGAGGACAGATATGGTTTTTTTTTTTTCTGGAGTTAAGGATAGGTAGGTTGACTTCTATTCTGAAAGGTGAATTAAATAGACTTGGATAGATGAAGGTCCTAATGTGTGCTAACCTTTGCCCTGTGGAAAAGAAGGGTAGAGTATACTATTATTGCCTTCCTCTTCAGCAATGGCTGGTGTGGCATGCTTTTGTGTTATCTGTTACTACTGCTGTCCTGCCTTTCTCTTCTTTAGTCTTATCTGAGATCACACCTACCTCTGTTTTAAGATATTTGAGGAATTTGGTCCACCCAAGAGGTAACACCCCCGCCTCCTTCTCCCCTGCCTTTACCTCCCATTTCCACGGTCTGTTACCAAGACAAGGTTCTCAGGAGGCAAATGTCTCAGTTTTTAGAATTTTGGATAAGCCTCTCTGGAGTTCACCAAATATAGAAAAGGACCTGGCTGTGAATAAGTACATGTCCAGAATCTGAATTGTTAGCTGGCTAAGGACTGCTGAAGGGTTAATACTATTTCTAATTATTCCATTCTGGCAGACTATGTTCCTGGGCTGCATGAATCACCAGTGTTTCTGTGCTACAAATAGTGGTGATACACATTAGTAACTAAAATCCCTGGAACACTCTAGACTTCCCAGTACAGACACCCTTGACAAAAGGGGTTAAGTAATTTTGTGGTTGTCATGGGTTCATTTAATGTTTTACACTTGAGAAGCCACATGACTGAATGAGAAACAAAAAGAGGTCTCAGATAATAAAAATGTAAGGAAAAGAGTGGAGTGCCTGTAAAGTGTTTGGTATGCATCCTAATAGAGGCATACTAAAGCAGTTCAGAGACATGAAAATTCCTGTTTTATTCCAGAATAGTCTTCTCTCTGTTGTGCTCTGGAACGACAAGAGAGAAGTTAGTTATTTGCAGAAGTAAACTGACTGACCATTCTGGGAACGTCATCTTGAAACAGGCTGGGAAAAAAAGCTGCCCTCTCCCCCACCTCGGAAAGATAGCATTCAGTGGGAACAAAGGTCAGAATCTCTCTGGCAGTAGGCAAAGGACATTTTGTAATACTATACCATGTGAATATACATAAGTAAATGATAAGAATAGATAGCTTGTATATTTTGCTAACAAGGCTTTGCAAGAAGTCTTCTTTTCCTTATATGTAGAGCTCAGACTCTTGGCGGTCAGTCCAATGAGGAAAGGTGCCTTCTTCCCCTGTCCTTGGCGGATAATTGTATTTCTTACTGTACTGCTCTGAATTGGTAGAATTTGTTGTCCTGTCACATTGTTGAGCAGAAAAAGAGGTCTATTTGTTTTAAGTGGTAAAAGTTAAAACAGAATCTGTATGGCTGACTTTTGTTTAGGGAGCAGAAACAGCATAAAGGAGCCTTTGTACTCTGTGGCTTAGAGATAAGGTGGTTTGTTGGAAATTTTAACCATTAAAACAATTAATGTTTTCTGGGAAGGAAGTTAAAGTTTCCTTTAGGAAAAGTACTTGTGCGAAAATGACTGGCCGAAGTAGAATTCGTTTGTACACATTTGTAGTGCATGACTACCCTTGAGGCCTGAACCTTTCTTGTCAGGCTATTCTGTTCTGACGCCCTGTCACTACAACAACGGGCTAAATACTGGTTTTATCGCAAGTATGTATTTGGACCCTTGCCCACAACTGTTTGTCCCTGCCGGCCTGATGTCCCTAACTGTGATGTGCATCTCGTTTGTTTTTAAGTTAAAAGTGAAGTGTGGCTTTGGAGTTACAGAAGTCACAGCAGGCCAGATGCATGTTTAAACCTTCCAAGATGGTCATCTGCGAGCACGCTGAACCGAGCCCGCAGCGCTCGTTGCCTTCCCGAGCAGGAAGCATGCAGGGGTGTGCAGCTGCCCGAATTTAAGACCAACGTGCCACACGGCCAAAACCGTCGCCTTGTGGTTTTTGGTTTTTTTGGTGGTTTGTTTTTTTTTTTTTTTTTTTTTTTTTTTTTTTTTTTTATCCCGAGTTAGAAGAGGTGGAAGATCTGCAGGAGAGAAGAGAGCACAGGTTTTGTCCGTCGCCTGTCTGTTCCTGGCCGGGGCAGGCTGAGGGCCCACCTTCCTCCTCGGAAAGCCCGGATCGGCAGCTCCGTCTGGCCCTTGCGTGCTGAAGGACAAAGGGCCGCTCTCCCGGAGGAGCAGTCGGACAACACCTTCCCTCACTACGGACCCTGGTTTCGGATGAGCCGTTACCCTCCCGCCCAGCCGCTCGCCCTCCGCCGCGCTCTCACCTCCCTCCCCCTTCCCGCCCCCTCCTTCCCGCGGTGACGCGCCCTCCTCTCGCGAGAGAGCGGGCGGCGCGCGGCCGCTCCCCATAAATAGCGGGGCGAGGCCGGGCCTCCCCAGTCAGCGGCGGGGCCCGTGCTTCAGGTGGCGGCGGCGGCTCCCCCTCTTCCCTGCCCGGGTGAGTACGGCCGGCCGCGGCGGTGAGCGGGGCGGCGGGAGCGCGCCGCCGGCTCCGCAACATGGCGGGGCCCCGCCCGCTGCCTCCGTCATCGCCCCTGCGGTCCCCCCGCCCCAAATCCCCGTGCGTTTCGCTCGCCTTCCCGGCCCCCTGTCCCCGGGGCCGGGTTCCCTGGTGGCACCTGGAATCCAGGGCTCCCCCCCTGGGCACCCCGGTAGCCAGGGCGAGCAGCTTGGCTCTTCCGCCCGGCTCATCGTGCTGCTGTCGGGCCTGTAACTTCTGTGCATAGCGGGGAGGGGGAAGCAGAAATTAAATGTGTGGCTTCCTTTGCTCACTTTTCCCGTTCGGGGTCTTACGCTGCCTCCGAAATACGCTTTTGTACCCCGTGGCTGTGATTGGGGCATCTCGCTCGGCCGCTGTGGGGGAGCAGATCTGACTTTCGCCAGAGCTGAAACTATTCAAGGGATCTCGGAAACGGTGCAGGATCCTGGCGGCCTGCCCTGTCTTTAAGAGCAGGAATAACTTCATGTACGAATTCCCCTTATTTTAGTCACTAACAGTCCAATCCATGCTGTGCGTGGCTCGATCATTTGGGACACGGTACAAATACTGAGTAATCCTTAAAGTAAGGACCCTTTCTTCCTGCAGAGGGGGGTTTCTGCGCTGTTAGCCTCTCCTCTTCCACAGCAAGCTTTGCAGTTCAAAGTGAACTTCGGTTGCGCTCTTAAGTAATCTGACTCCTAATGCTATGTGAGGAGCACAGCACCTTTCTGGGGGTATTTCAGTGCTTAAGAGATGGAAAGAGAATTCCTCTGTCGCTGCTGTAGCCCTGCTTGTATGTTCCTTGTACAGTGGTTAATCTCATTACAGGCGTCAGTTACCTTATGGCACGTGTGTGTTAGTATGTGCAAATATGCCTGCAAAATATTAACAGCACGCCTTTCTGCTTGTTCCCCATTATGCAAATCAGGAAGAGTTTTACTTGATCCCAGCAGAATCTTGACACATTGTTTTTGATATTGTCTTATGTATGAGAAAGAAAACTCCTGTTGGCCTTCAAAACCACAGTTCTTTTGAGGACTGACTTTTAGCTTGCCCTCCTATTGCCTTCATGTATGCAACTTCTTCTGGAACTTCAGTGTCATATAAAACTATCAATGCAAAAAGTGCTGCTTGCAGAATGCCTGCGTGCATAGGATGACAGTGCACTTCTGTGTGTTCTCCTGAAGTGGTACTGCAATACTTGTCTCTGTTTTTATAGGGTTCATATGGGGAGAGCTGCTGGTATTTTCTCAGTGGGAATACCTGTTGGAAAATAATTGAGTAGCATGGGCTTGTTGAATGGCTGATGTCCGCAGCCTGTCTCAGTGTGGGATGGGTTATAATAAGTCTAAATTAGCATAAAGGAGAATTATTTACTGCGGTGGGAAGGTCCTATGCTCTGTGTGTTACAGGAATGTTAATTTTTGAGCAATCTGAGCAGGGAGAGCCCTGCGTGGGCATCAGGCGTGGCACTAGAGATAATGAACTTCTTGAGTTCAGTGTAATGACTTGTGAGAATTGGGCTGAGTTTACTGAAATGAGTACTTCACCTCAGTCTTCCACGTATTTTCAAGAGGTGGACAGCAATGATGACTCAAATTTTAAAGTTGAGTCTCTTACGCCAGCAGAAGATCTAATGTGATTAAAGATACTGGGGGTGGATTTTTCATCTGACTTATGCCTCCTAAACTAGAGTTTTAGTGACTTGTTTGCTGCGATTTCATTGTTGTTTGCTCAACAGATAAGCCCAAGTGTGTATATTTCTTTTAGAAAAATAAATTAATCCATCAGTCAGTAACTCTTTGGTAATTCTGCAATTAACTGCTGTACTTCAAAGCCTGTCTCTTGCTTGCCTAAACCAAACAAAGCAATTGGGAAACAGAGTTTGGGATTTTTAAATTGATGCAGTGAAATGTAATTACTGCATGCAAGAATGTGAACATCCTAATCCCTTAGATCAATGGGGTTGATTACAAAAGGTCGTTGGTTTCCAAGTCTGGTGATTAGATTAAGTGGATATGAGGATGCTGTAACTCAGATATGCTTCTTTCACAGGCTCTGTACGATTCAAGACCTGAAAAAATGGCACTGGCAGCAATTGATCCACAGCAGGTACATCTGAGTTAGCCCCGTAGTTTATGCCTAGTTCAGAAAACTATACAGGAATCAACTAACCTCTTTCTCTTTTAAACAGAATATTGTATCGAGGGTTGTCAACCTTCCCTTGGTGAGCTCCACCTATGATATGGTATCCACGGCTTACGTCACCACAAAGGATAACCATCCTTATCTGAAGTCAGTATGTGAGATAGCAGAGAAAGGAGTGAAGACGATTACTTCGGTAGCCATGACAGGTGCTATGCCTATCATCCAGAAACTGGAACCACAAAGTAAGAAAAAGATGGAGCTGTTGATAACTTTAATTCAGCCAATAGCTTTGTCTATTCGGATGCACTTACAGTTTAGCATGGTCATGCTGGTCTGGAGTGCTGTTTTAGGTAGCTGAACCTGTTGCCTGGCTTGTTGAGTAACTGATTACAGATGAGTATGATTTAACAACAACAAAAAAAAAATAAAATCCAGATTCCAGCTTTTGTAATACTAAACTGACTGACGACTCCTGATGTGTGAGATGGTTATGTAATCTCTTGCTCAACTCCTTCCTGACCTTTCACCTGGTTTCAAATACTACTTTGTACTTTCTCTTAGGGAGAACATTTGTTGTTAAATTTGGCAGCTGTGTCACAAGGCTGTTTGTAACCAGGAGCCTGGTTTCACGAAGTGGCAAAAGGCCAGGTGTTTCAGCTTGTTCTAACAGTTGGTATTAAAAGGGATTTTGTCTGCCTGCAAGTGAGCTTTTTTTCTGGCACTGTAAACCTGCCTTGTTCTTGAGCTTTGCTGCCTCAAATTGTACTGGAAAGGGGAGGCAACTACTTTAAGAGCATTGTTGCATGAGCTCTGTTTCAAAAGGAAGTCTCAACTGGAGTTGTTTATAGTAAGGAAAAAAAAAAGAAATTAAAACCAACTATTGTAATTTCTTTTATAGTTGTAGTTGCCAACAACTATGCGTGTATAGGTCTAGACAAAATTGAAGAGAGACTGCCTATACTGAATCAGCCCACGGACAAGGTAAGTCCTTTTCATGCTAAGCAGAAGAGCTATACGCTTTTCCTCTTTTCTCTTATCACTAAAAATACAGGGTTACAGATTTCAATAAGCCACACCTGAAGCACAGCTTGGAAGTAAAGGGTATTTCTGTAAATTGTTTGTTGCCTTTGGGAGGCCATTAAGTCTTGTTGGTTTTGGGGGAGGGTTTTGTTGGTTTATTTTTTTTTTTTTTTAATTTGCCCACCATTTGACACATCTATCTGTAGTTGCTCTTCACTGGAGGACATCTTTTCAAAAATTTGAGTCCTTTCTCTTTCCTGTTCAGTGCGAAGTAAATAGTGCCTGAAGCATGTTCACTGAAGTGTTCTGACCTGAAGGCTGCAAGGCAGTCATAGTTTCTGTCTTGTACGTATGTGTTCAAGGGAGAACTTCTCCTAGATAACGAGTACTTAGTACAAGCTTTAGCATAAATTTATATTTCCTGGATTGTGTAGCTCTCCCTAGAAAATATTTCTAGTTAACCAACTTGTTTCCTGTGGCAGGTTGTTGCCAATGCCAAGGATGTAGTTGTTGGAGCCAGAGAAGCTGTAACAACCACTGTGACTGGTGCCAAGGAAACTGTTGCTCACACAATCACTGGAGTTGTGGGCAAGACTAAAGAAGCAATGCAAGACAGCGTAGAAATGACCAAGTCAGTTGTCAATGGCAGCATTAGCACTGTCCTGGGAAGTCGGGTGGTGCAAATGGTGAGCAGTGGAGTGGACAGTGCTCTGACTAAATCAGAGACCTTTGTAGACCAGTATCTCCCACTTACAGAAGCAGAACTAGGTAAGACCAATTCAAGGTTTGATTTTGTTGGAATGCTTGTATTGGAGAGAAGCAAGCAATCATCCATTTATTACTTACTTGTAGTGGGGAGGGGGCTTTCCGAAACTGCCTTTTGCCTTGCTGGTTGTAATAGCATCTTCACAGGGAAGCAGAGTGAAAGTAAGGATTTCCACGTATGGTCTGTCAGCCTAGTGCTAAAGGACTACTAAATCAGTCTAGTATTCAGCTCTTACTCAGCAACTAAAATTGCTTCAGACCTCTTAAGTTTTCTTCCAGTAGTCAGTTTGCTTCCTTTCTACATATCCAGAGATAGAAGCTGCAAAAGTTGAAGGTTTTGAAGTTGGAGTTCAAAAGCCAAGCTACTACATAAGACTAGGATCCCTGTCTTCAAAGGTCCGCATGCGTGCCTACCAACAAGCCTTAAACAAAGTTAGAGACGCTAAACAGAAAAGCCAGGAGACCATCTCTCAACTCCATCACACTGTTAGTCTGGTAAGTTTAAGCTTTCACTTGAAGTATAAAAAATCAAATGTTGGCATAGTTTTAGGGTGCAGAAAACATCCAGAAGAGGCATAGGAAAACTAGGCTTGCTCTCTCACGCGAAGTGCGTTTTCTAAAGATAAAGCATTGCTGGTTCAGAGCTTTTCACCACCATTCAGGTGAGGTCCTAAATCAGGCTGAGCTGTAAACTAACCAGCAATTGCTTGTAATTTTTAGCACTGCAGAAATACAAGTGGCATGTTTAAAATAATATTCCTGTTTGAGCACTGAGTTTGGCACAGACTTCACTCAGTGAAGAAAGTGTCTTGCGATTTAGAAACACTTCAGTCTTTTAAGTTTTTTGTTATTAAAATGTCAGATTCTTTATGGTCTTGCTCTTGCTGTGAGTGTCTCTGGGCATTCTTGGGTACTTTATTAGTCTTATCCTAACAATGTGCCTTTATGTACAGGACAAACTGTGCATAAAGAGTCACGGCCTTCTATACACTTTCAAATCCTTGTGTATGATGCTAGTAGGGGAGGGGAAAATAGTTGAGGCTGAGGGATACACTACATAACATCTCAAAACTGCTTCTAGTTTTCTCTTCTTTGAAGAGAGGAACGTACTCTTATATTCCCCAAAGTCTGTTATACTGAACTTTAAAAATATTTAAAAAGGAGACTACAAAGCAGGTAAGGTAGCATAGCCTTAATGGAACTGTTTGAACTCTTCGCTTTACTTCCTTATTTGGCTGTATTTCAGATCGAGTATGCCAGAAAGAACATGAATAGTGCCAATCAGAAACTTCTTGATGCTCAGGAAAAGCTTTATCAGTCCTGGGTAGAATGGAAGAAAAATACAGGCCAAAATGATGGTGATGAACTGCGTAGTGCTGAGGTAAATAGATGCAGATGTAAACCAGAAATAAATGGATTGTATACTGTCAAGGTAACGGCAAGCTAACAGTCCCAAAGCGCGCAGCATCTTAACAGCACAGAAACATATGTGCAAATGTGGAACCTGAATGCTGAGGCTGACTAGTTGCTACTATGAAAAGTGGGAGACACCCAAATTCTTAAATGAGCCTCCTTCCTGCAAGTGTTCTCCTTCCAAGAGAATGCTCATCCTGTTTAGCATGTAAGCCTGTGTTGGGCTATCCATATCTAGATCAGCTAGGACCCATTTATCTGATATAGCCAGAAATAACAATTTCTCAGCATCTAGCAGTTTTAGGCACAGACTCACTGAGCCTTATATGTAGCTTTAAACAGTGGTTCATTGATTAGAATATACTTGCCTGCTGTGACTTGTTATCTAGAGTTGAAATGACAGCTTACTTATCACTGGGTAGAAGCTACAAATGTTTCTGTTCCACTAAGTACTTGAGCACTGGAGAAATATCAAGTACTTTCAAATCTCTGACTCTTCAGACTTAAGGCCTGTTTTATTACTGCTTTAGGCTTTTTATTTTTCACTTGCATCCTCTTTACTTTTCTTCTTTATTTATCTTGAGTAACATAAAGCTGCTACAGTAATAAAAAGATACTAATGTGCTGTTATGGTTTTTGTTTCCAGCATGTTGAGTCAAGAACTCTGGCTATTGCACGAAGCCTCACTCAGCAGCTTCAGACCACCTGCCTCACACTGGTCTCAAGCCTACAGGGGCTGCCACAGAACGTGCAGGATCAGGTTTACAGTGTTGGGTCAATGGCAGGTGATGTCTACCAGAGCTTTCGGTCAGCATCCTCCTTCCAAGAATTATCAGAAAGCTTTCTTAGCACTAGCAAAGGACAGCTGAAGAAAATGAAGGAATCTCTGGATGATGTGATGGATTATCTTGTTAACAACACACCACTCACCTGGCTGGTAGGTCCCTTTTACCCACAACTGCCTGGCATTCAGCATGCTGAGAGCAAAGGTGAAGGGCACAAAAATTCCAGCCAGAAAGACAAACAGCCTGAACACAGTACTGAATAAACTGCATAGCATGCATGTACTCTGCTGACTGACCAAACAAGTGGCCTTAGCAAATGTAGCTGTCAAAAAAGCCTTGGAGAAAAATCTACAAACGTAGGAGTGGGGGAATGATACAGAGATACTCTCCCACATTGGCTGTATTGTCCTGTGTAGTTAAGCCAGTCTAAAAACTCAGACTGTCTTACATGCCTAAATATTGGCAGCTTACAGTTATCGAGACGCCTTGTTTGTCTGTCAAGTCAAGAAACCTCACCATGCTTATGAATGGTATTAATGCCATTAGTCTAAATGAAACCTACCATAGCTAAAAACATTTGATTTCTTGCTTCATCTGTGCCACGATAATATAAAAGCCTTACAGACTATGAAATGCATTTAAAAGCCCTGCAGTCTAGCTAGGTATGCTTAAATTCCATGTTTGCTGCAGTTCACACATTCCCTTACAATGGATCTAACTGTCTCAAATTCTGCTGTTGTCATGAATTATGCAAAAGCTCTGTGCAGAATTCCAAAGCTGAAAGTGGGGTTTCTGAATGAGTCAGCTGGAGTTACTTAAATGCTGTGACAGTGCTAATATTAACTATACAAACTTAACTATTGTATAACACGGTAACCTGACCACAGAATCGGAGACCATCTCAAGTTGGAAGGGGCCTGTAAGGATCGTGCAGTCCAACTCCCTGCTCCTTGCAGGACCACCTAAAACTAAACTGTGTGACTAAGGGCATCATCCACATGCACCTTGAAGTCTGATGGGCTTGGTGCCGTGACTGCTTCCCTTCCCTGGGGAGCCAGTTCCAGTGACCAACCAAATCATTATCAATACTTTTTTTTAATATGCAGTATAAAGACAAGATTCATGCTGTTTGTACCTAAGTGCCTGCTGCTGTGTGGGTTGTTGTGTTTTTTTGTAGCAATCTTTTTGTAATTTTGTATGTTAGTAATAAATGCTTTAGTAGCCAAAGTCTGTCTCCATTTCAGTGGTGTTTAAAATAAATGTAACTTGCTGTTCTGTGACTCCTTCAAACTGGGTCCAGCAGAAAGCAAGCTTGAAATGCAAATGAAGTAGATACACATTGCAAGTGTTATTTGTGTGTGTATATGTGTAGATAAGATATTGCTGCAGTATTTCCTTTGTCCTTTAGAGTTCCTGTGCATTTTTCCATTCAGTCTTAGCTTTACTGCTGCTTTTTTGGGTGCTTGCTATTGCCTGCCTTAATGATGACCTAAGCTGTGAGCTGATGGATGTTCTAATATTGAGAAGAGAAAAATAAGGACAAAAAAACCCCTCTGTCCTGCCTTTGCAGGAGGTGTTCTGTGTCCACAAGACTGCTGGCTACCTGCTTTGGTTGCTGGCTCCCTGTGAACAGAGCTACAAACACCCTTTTTTTTTTTAACTTGTTTAACTTTGTTTACCCTCTTTTGAACTTGCGTGACTAATGTACATTAACAGTGAGTTAATTGGGTGGAATTGTTCCTCAGTAAATCCTGTGAATCCCTCTCCTGGAAGAGAATTACAATCACTAAGAAATGAGCTTTCATGGTTTAGGGGTGTCCAGGTAAGTTGTGTTGGTGTTCTTAACGCATGCCCTGTGCAACTTTGAGTTGCCATTATTTAGTGTAGCAATGCTGGCTACCATTTTCAAACAGGTTACCACATAGAGTAAAGCAAAAATGGAGTTTAAAGGAAGCTTGTCACCTAGTGACATGTTGCTAAATGGAACAATGTGGACAGAAAAGAAAATTACATGTTGTCTAGCCTTCTAATGTAAGAGGGCTTGCTTAGCTGTTGAGTCAGCATTAGTCTAGAAGTGTTAGGAAGACTGTGTTTTAAGCACAATATTAAACAATTGTTACAACAGAGGATGACAGATAAAAATTCTGTAACTTTCAGCTTTAAATACTTTTTATAAAGGGGCTGTTTAAGATGAAATTAACATGAGATGGTGAGATATTCCTTTCCCGCTAGGGCATGAGTTAAGACTTCTGGAATTCTTTCAGCAGTTAATTCTGTTTACCTTAAGTATTGAATGAGTCCAGACAGTCCTTTTTTAAAATCTCAATTTGTAATAAAATTTGCTGAGTGCATCCACTGTTGTAGAGATGCTCAGGAACAGAATGGGAACAATCAGATCTGGGAGCAGCTGGCAGTTCAAAGAAGGGAATTCCCATTCTTATGTGTATTGTAAAATGTGAAGGCTGTGGGCCTTCATTCTGAGGTGAACAATCAAATAAGATATTCAAACTGTTCACTATCCTTTGAGGCCTGAGAAATAAATATCACCATCTAATATTAATGCAAGATCAATACATCTCTCTGTTCTGCCTTAAGTTGCACAAAACTGCAGTTTTGTACTTTTTCAGATGGCTGGCAAGCTTTACTAAATGTTGGCAAGCAGATGAAGTAGAAAGCAAGGAAAAATGTTACCAGTCTAGCCTTTCAAATTGTTTCTCCTTCACCATAGGCTGTTGGGTGGCTTCTATATAAAAGTTACTCTGACTTCCAACAGCTGACCTACAACTGGTGGCTGCAAATAGAGGAATGCCTAGTTTAATGCTTACCTAATGGCTGGGATAACAGCTTGTTATACCAAAAGGCTGTACGCAGGTTCTTGGATCACGCTGTTGTGGTGTGTGGTTGTTTTGTTGGATCCTGCTCCCCTACCCACAGAAGTGTTTAAGTTTTTATTCAGCCCCCCAATAGAACTAGGAACCCTTCCTTGGAGGAAAATAGGGCTGAAGAACAGGAAATCAGTATGTTCCTGCTTTATTATATTGAATAAAATCTCTGGATTGAAATTATTAGACTCTCCTAATAAGGGCAACACTGGATGTTTAAATTGAATTGCAACTGTAGCTTGCATGGGTATCTTCTTGCTGCTAATCTAGTATAGCATATCCCAATACTATTCTAGTTACAAGTCTACAGGCAAAACTTGGTATTTTTCTCTAGCGTAGGTAGAGAGAATGACTATTAAAATGCCTGCTGGAGGCAAGAATGATGTAGACAACCTTCCAAAGCTGTCTTTGGGGCTTTTGCCAGAGTGGACTGAAACTGAAGTGCATGCTAATAACTGCTGAAAACTCTCAAATAGAAGGAGGAAAACTAAGATACTGACAGAGCAGAGCCTGCTGACAAATTTTTCCTGCCATCTTACCTGTTTCTCTGTAATTGCATCTATCAAACACCTCAGGAACACTGCACAGAAACTTGCCTTCTCTTAGTCCAAAAACACTGTTAAGGATATAGCTTAGGTTTGAAAGCTGTGAAGTCTCTCAGGAACCTTTTAAAAAATGCAAGACCAGATATCTTGAAAATTGCAAGTTGTACCTGCTTGCAGCAAGGCAGATAAACTAGAGGAAATGGAATAGAGTGTCAAAGGCTGCTAGTCTCACAAAAACTGCAGTGGTAAAGGTTAGAATACTAATGAAGGAATCATCACTAGTAAGGTTATTGAGGGTTTATTTAGAACTCAGAAAATGATTCTTTCTTTTCAAGAGATCACTCAAAAAATCATTCATACTAGTTGACACTTCCCCTTTCCAGGTTCACTTAACAGAGAAGTATTACTCTATCATTGCTGATAATCCCTTGCTATGGAAGTTCTAAATAAAAGCATTTGTAAATAGTTCCATATGGTATAAAAGTTTTGCAAACATCATATATACAGCAGCATACACATTGGTCAAATCCAAATGACAAGATTTGCATAAGGACTGGAGTTGCAGGGATATAGCTAGTTTGCCTAGAAAACTAGGCAAACTTACTAAGGAAAGTAAGGAAAGGTTGAAAGCTTTTGAAATCGCTCCCATTCCTTAAGATTACTTTTTTTGCAATAATCTTTTCCAAACTGCAACTCACAGTACTACTATTTAGCTAGTAAAATAGGTGAAAGGGTTTGGAAACAATTGATGAATTATTTATCTTTATTTAAAAAAAAAAACAACCAAACAACCAAAAAGTGAAAAAGAAAGACCCCAGAACTTATATAAGCCATCAAATTAAAAGCAGAAGATAGAACCTATCTTATTTTTTAGGCATGATCTGTTGGTCATTTGCATGATCAGAATGTCTTACATGCAACAACTTGCTGGAGGTATTGTGTACAGCGCTTTGTTAAATGTACTTATTTTCATACTAGGATGGAAATGTTATTTATTTTGGATAATACATTCTCTGATGACATAAATAAGTGCCTGCTCTGAAAGTGCACGAAATAAGAACCATCTCTCAAGTTGCTGGTGGCTCAGTTCTGAAAATATGTTAAGCAAGAAAAATGAATTAATTTAAAGTTAAGTTAGTATTGACATTAACATTTTTATGTGAAGAAAACACTGAAATATGTTTTGCAAAAAGGATTTTGCAAGTTTAAAGTGACATGGAAGTGAAGGTCCTGTACCTAAGCAAGCCTGTAACGCTAAAGGCTTTGCATTGTTTTAGTTAGACTAGTGCGCCCTATCCTGATACAATCCAGCATGTTCATAACTGGGATGAGTCATACAGACATCAACTCTGCTTTGCTCTGATGCTGACAAGAGACAGTCCCATTTGAAATTCTTTCGTGGCTATGAACATCTTCTATTAAAGGAGTCAGCGGCTTGCAATGTGTGCATTAAGGAGGCAAAGAAAGCACAAACTTAAATTTTAGTGATTATCCTGTTGTCAGTAAGAGCAACAAGGATATAAATAATCAGATGTCTTAAACCTAGGATATAATGAAAATCATCAGTGGTCAGACAAGTATACTGAACATGGTCATGTGCCCTGCTCAGTGTAAATACAAAATAAAACAACTTGTTTAAACCGTCCGTTTGGGCACATTTTTAAACGAGTTTGCACACAGACTACTTGGGCTTAGTCTTGTTAAGATAGCCCCATTCGTACTGCAGTATGGGATACAGGGCCATCTGCTGATAATGGGAAAACTTGTTGATTTCTCTGAGAGCAGCAATTAGAGTTTTAGGTAAACTGCTGTAAGCCAAAAGATGCAAGAGAATTCTTGCTGGTTTCCCCCAATCCTAGTGCCTTTTTTAGGAGACAAAGATTACTGATCAAGCTTAGGTTCTCAAAGTGGTCTCTGCATTTCATTGTATTCACACTAGCACCTGATAAATGATGTGGTGCTTAAATTCTTCTTAATCTCAGTTTTAATTAATCCCTGGTGCCCTGTGGCTACCTACTCTTAAGGAAGTGGGTGATTCATGTTCAATGCTTCAGTGCTACCTACAGCCTGATGGCTGAAACAGCAATCCCTTTATCCTTCGATGTGTTTTCTGTGCTTCTGACATGACTTCATAGCAGGCAAAGTGTAGATTTGTCTGGCATGCTATCTTTCATAAACGTAAGTCATAAGCAAGGTGTTTTGCAGTTAGGGAATGGATTAAAACTGCCTCTGCAGTCAGCACTGATCTTAAGTTACACAAATGCCTAGAAGCCTTTTCAAGTTGTTGCTTCCTTGTGCACGAAGAACCAAAGTCCTGTCAGCATGCAGCAATCGTTATGTGCTGATACTGTGCCTGGCTCCAGGTATGTCACATTACCAACATTAAAACTGACCATGAATCAAACTATGGATAAAAGTGTTTTTCACTTGGGGCAAAAAAACTTTGGTTATGAGTAAATTGCTTAATTATATCCCATTTCCAGAAGCGCCTAAGTAATCCAAGTCCTACTAAGGGGACTTAAGGGTTGGGACTTAAGCTCCTAAGTGTCTTAACCAACATTTTTAGAAGTGTGTAACATCCATGTATCCACTAATGTCTCTGGCAATTCCTGAAACCTGGTGCTGCTTAACAGAATACTGTACATGCAGTTAAAATAGAGGCCAAAGTGGGACTGCAATTCCAGCTATCTGTTTCCTCAGGAAATACCTGGTGTAGCAGGCAGGCAGAGCAGTACAGAGCAATCCGCATCAAGCTCCACAGGGCAGGTTCCTTTGTATAGCCCCTTGCTCCCAAGGAAAGAAGAAAGGCAAAATAAGTTTAAAAACCGCCCTTCTTAATTTTCCAGTTTCATTAAATACACTCCTAAGCTCTGTTCCAACTCTACTATGAAATCCTGTTTTCTAGGCAACTGATCTACATGTTGGCGTAGTATTTGGTCTGTCTTAATGCGATGTGTTTTGTATGTGACTGACATATTCCACTCTATGCTGAGTATTTTGAGTCTGATTTCTAGAGATGCTGCGCATCACTTCAGTGAGGAGTACTGCACAAATTTATTTAGTTTTACTTTTAAATTGATTGAAATTTCATTCCTACACAGGTTCCAGATTTCACTATTACAGACCTGTCTTCAGAGTCAGATGATATCCCAGACATTTTGGATTTGGATGAAGATGATCAGCAAGACTTTTCACGCACAAATGGCCCTTACACTACAGGGCAAAGAGCTGAATAGAGAAGCATAAAAATGTCTTTTTGATACAATGTACTTTTGCCATGTTTAACTTATACTTCTCCTTTTTAAAGATGAACCTGCCTAGCTTAGGTATTTTGGGGATATTTTTTTTTAATCACTACTGTTTCACTTAGCTGTATCAAAATTCTGGGTTTTTTTCCACCTAAGGAATGCATGCTACGTTGATTCATTAGCATGAGTGTCAGGCTCCCATTCTATAAGCCAGGTATAGCCTAACCAGTGTAACCAACTGATCTAATCTTTGTTAATTATTTGTTCTCCTGCTGGCAGCAGCCAGGAGAACGCTCCAGTGCTTTGCATAAAGGGCTGCCAATAAAAGGAGTTGATGAGGATTTGCCCACAAAATTTCCCCTTTTGGTCTACCTGAAAAGCACTTCTGCAACTACCTCTTTGCTGCTGGAAGGGGTTAGAGACTTTGTCTCACGTTCTCTCAGGAACTTTTTTTGGTAGGCTCTCTACCTACAGAGCTTTGAAGCTTAAAGCTTCCCTTTGGCAAGAGTGATTCATGCACAAAAGGACTCCCTTTCTCTCTACATGCCTTCTGTGTGCAAAGATTTTTGGCTGTCTTGATGCAACCAGTTTTGGGGCCTAGGACTAAAAGAGGGTAAATGCTTTAAAAAGAAAGTTCTTCAGGAATAAGGACGACAGTTAAAAGAGAAAGGGGAAGAGACTGCAAAAAGTAAGGGAAAATGGAGGGCAAAGACATACAAGCAGATGTGAGACAAAAGAAAATGGCAAAAAATGAAAGTGAACTGGAGGTAGGGATACTTCTGGTGACAGTGATCATTTTTTAATGTTTAAATAAAATCTCAACCGAGTATTTGCTAAGGAATGCCGAATCTGCATTTGCTCGCAGGCAGTGACTGCCGTAGGAGCTGGGGCGAGCGGGAACTGGACTGGAGGGGGGCTTGTCACCTTTCTTCCCCGGGGATCGGGCCGAACTGCGCCCGCAGAGCCTCTGCTGGATGTCGCGGGGGTGAGGGCAGCGGGCCGGGCCCGGCCGCGTCGCGCAGCCCGGCCTCCCGGCAGCCCCGCCCCGCAGCTGGGACAGCCCTGCGGGCGCCGCCGCCGCCCCCTCCCCGCCTCACGCTTGGTCGCCGTGCGACCTTTGAAGTCTAGTCACTGAAATGCCTCGGAATAAAAGTTTGAACCGCACAGCCTGCTGCCCGCGCGAGTTTTACTGTGTTTTCGCGCTTAGACGTTGTAATGCGGTCACAAAACAACGTCAATCGGAAGGGCCCTCCGCAGGTCGCCGCGACGCCCTCTACCGTCACCTCACACCGCCCGGGGCGGGTTTTGAGAGACGGGCCGGACCCCCTACGCCGACGCCCGCCACCCCGCGGCCTCCGCCCCGGCGTACGGCGTACCGCGAGCGGGTGGGCCTTGCGCAGGCGCCAGGCCTCTCCGCTGGCTTCCCGCCGCTCGGACTACACCTCCCAGGAGGCAGCGCGCCCGGCTCCCGGCTGGCATCGCGCGGCCTCGTTTCCGGCGTTTTGCGGGCGGTGCCCGCGGGCCGTT